>JANHGC010007774.1:19513-32032 GCA_027560395.1 Boaedon fuliginosus
ATTTATTTAGATTTATACCCCGCCTCTCTTCCCCAGTCAAGGGGAACTCGAGGCGGCTAACAACAATAAAATACAATTTTATGATTTATATTCTGCTGATTGCCATTGATATTTATACTTTTCTTAACAATGATGTGGAGTTTTTAAAATAATATATTCAACTATTTAAAACTAATTAAACAATGAAAAATATAACCTAGTCATATAAAGCTTATAAATGTCCGTTTTCTTTTTTTCTTTTTTCTTTTTCTCTTTTTTCAGCAATCCGTTCTGTGTGTGCATGTGCACGTGTATGCGCACGTTTGTGTGCACACACGTGTATATTAAAATATAATATAAAAAAAAATACTGGCTGCCTGCCTCAGAGTTACCAAGACCAGGAGTGATGCTAGAGTTCACTATATTTTCAGCCTTATCATTATCATGCCATGCCATATATGGGTAAATTATTTTTCTTAATTTCTCAAGGGTAAGGAATTAGGACAATATACTTCTTTCTTCCATAAAGGTAGAAAAGTACTACACAACCTATAACCAGAAACTGCACCAAGGTGAGTGGGAAGCAAGGCCAAAAGGCATGGTTGGGAAGGTTCAGACTGCTTCTGCTATCTGTCAACCATCCAATCAGGTTGTCTGAACCTAGGATATTTGCAAAACACTGAAAAAAGGAACCAAGACATCCTGTTCATATACCTAAATGGTTAGCCAATCCCTCAGTAGAACGAGAGCTGAAGAGAGATCAAAGGCATTAAGAAAGACCCACCTCAGCACACACAAGGATACAAGTAGTCCTCAACTTAAGACCACATAATGTCTGTTGCTAAGTGAATTATTTGTTAAGTGAGTTCTGCCCCATTTTATGACCTTTCTTGCCACAGTTGTTAAGTGAATCACTGCAGTTGATAAGTTAGTAACCCAGTTAAGTAAATCTGGCTTCACCATTGACTTTGCTTGTCAGAAGGTTGCACATGATCCCAGGACAGTGCAACCGTCATAAAAATGAGCCAGTTGCCAAGCGCCTGAATTTTGATCACATGAGGGATGGGGAGGCTGTTACACAACCTGTAATGTTGAATGGTCACTAAAAGAACCGTTGTAAGCCATGGACTACCTGTAAAAGGCCGGACCAAAGTACATACATATCCTGTTCATAATAGTCTGCATTGTAATCTTTTCCCTGCGATAAATCTGATTAAAACATTCTGAATGAATCTAGCACATCTGGTTATTCTCTACTTCTATCTCTTTTTTTTAAAATCACCTTTTAAAAATAAAACTTCCATAGAGAACACAATGCTGTATCTAGAGATATAAGGTTATTTACAGAGAGGTAAATGCTAGTACAGTATTGGGAGTACCTTATTCTAGCTTGGGCTGTGTTTGGGCTGGCTAATTCAGCAGGAGAAGTCAAACACCCATGGGACAAAGAGGCAGACAGCCTCAAAGTAAAAAAGAAATTACCATGATATTAAAATTAGACTTTAATTTGCTAATTTGCACAGAGGTGCAGATGTTTAATAATTGAACAGTATTTCTGCCAGTTTTAAATTAACTAATATGTAGGGTCCTTTGTGAAGTATTTGAAAAAGAATGAAATCTTTTCTCCTTTTCTCTTAGAAATTAGAAATATATTTTCCAGAATTCTGGCATTTTGCTCACAATGAAGTTTCTACTAAAATTCAAATCATTATTTTTGCTTCTTGTTATCAACCGCTTAATAACAAAGACATACCACACAAAGAACTACCGCAGAGTGATGCTAACGAGCTCTTATTTAAATATTATACCTGGGCATCCAAGAAAAAAAAATCCTTAAATTGTTACTAAGCAATCCTGTTAAGCAATTTAACTCTTATTTGCAGATTAGAAAAACCAATTCAACTCTACAGGCAATATTCTCAATACAAAATGGGAGGCAGTTATCAAAATCTGGCTCTGTTGTGTCCAAACTCATTTATTATTTATGTTTTGGACTCTTACATTTATGATCTAATTCTTAAATATATCTAACAGCAAATGCACAAAGACAAAAATACTGATTGGACTTGACACATTTGATGTAAATACTAGCCCCGCCCCCAGAGTGTTCTGATCCTTCCAAGGGAAACTGACAAAGCTCTTTATGTCACAAATAAGTACAGTAGCGCCATCTAGTGATCAGCCTTGCTGAATTTCACACAATATTCAAGATGTAGCATTATTCCTATTACACCCTTCTTACATAAGCATCACTTTATGGTTTATGCTTTAATATACAACCAAATGTATTGGGCGGAAGCATTTAGGGAACATCTACGTAAATCCCCCACTAGAATTGCATCCAATTTTATAGGATGCCCTGTGAAAGAGAAACTGCCGTTCAATGGTAAGGGCGTATATTTTGCATGCAAATTAGCTTAGCATCAGTCTCTAAAGGGAATTTCCAGCTAGAATAGGGAATATTGAGCACAATGAGCATGATGGTTTGGTATAAAGCACATTCCTTTATATTCACACTAATTTATGGCACAACCTTCAACTGTATACATTTTGGCATATCCAAAAAATCATTACATTTCTTTGGAGTTTCTGTAGCTTGTTTCCCTATAAAAGTGGTCCTTAATATTTGTGTTTCTTAAACATATATTTTTATCTTATCAGCTTAAAAGCTGGCATGTTATGACTTTCAACACATTTTTTTTGTTTCATTTCAGGTAATTAAAAAGTATAGATAAGAATAGATAAAACATAGTAAGTTCGGGTTAACTTTCAAAATATAAAAGCTGTTGATAATTTATTTGAAAAATAAGACAAAGTGCTAGGATTGAAATAAGACTTCCAGAAAATGACCAACAATGAGGAAGAGACATAGAAGCAAAGTAAGCTCACTTGCCCATTTTATTACACATAAAAGAGGAACGATGAATACTTAAAATTCTGCAGCTGGAATAACTTTAGAACCTGATTCCAGCTACAATATTTTCATAAGATCTTGTTTCCTAACACTGAAAACAATGCATTTTTTTTAAAATGAAGGATCACGGAAAACTATGTCCTATGCTAATGCCATAACTTGGAACTTTTTGGAAAAGGCTCATCTTCTATGTGTATATATCTATATCTATATCTTTTAGGTTTCTTGCCAATATGAAGCTTGATTTCTCAATATTAAGATTGCCAAATTTGCCTTTAGAGACAAAGGCAGAACAGAACCTTTCAAAATAGAAGATGAGCCTTTTGTTCCAGAAAGTTCCAAGTTATGACATCAGCTCCTTTTCTGCTGTTATTACAAAGTTTCCTGATTAGAGGCCAAAGTCCCACCTGCAATTTCCTATGGAAGAGGTACCTATGCAGACAAGGTTAAAATGACTGTTGCAGAGATAGCCAAAGTCGAAGGGAAGCCTTCCAAATGACTAATATCTTTGCTGAATAACTGGGTTTGAAGACTTTCTCTTCTCAGCAAAGGCACATGTGAATAGACAGGGGGCAGGAGGGAGGATGGAAGAATAAGGTAACTCATTAGGTTTGCTCTGCCAAATTAACAGCCTGATTGAATAAAGGAGTGGGCTAAATTAGGACGTAATAAAACAGAGGGGGGAAAAAGGCTGTACAGGCTTTGTACCACTAGGGGTCAGCACAGAAACAAGCTACAATTGCCAAGTAGTTTTTAGAGGCAGAAACTATGCCAAGAGAAGCACTTCAATGTCCCATAATGCTCTGCAGCAAAAGCAGAGTTAGAGTAACAAACAGGAACAGAACTTCTGCCACCTCTCAGCAGTTCATCTGACCTCCTTAAAAATATGACTTCTTTTCATTAGATAAACTCTTTTAATTAGATAAACTCAATACCCTCATATTTGACGGAACCAATGCGAGTTTCAGGTAACAGGCAACGTCCATCCAGCATGAAGGCAGTGATATAGGTTGCCACATGCCCAGCATCCTCTTCGGATTTCAATGCCACAATTATCTGATCATCAGTGTCAGGGACAAACTTGAAGGAGGAGAAGCCGTGGGTGGGAATGATGTCACCAATATGGCTCACAGAGATATCGGTAAAGTCTGGTGTGGAACTAAGAAGCAAGTTGGTGCCCCGATGCTCATCCTCCTGCTCGTTGTAGCGTCCATGGCTGGCACGGCGTGGCAGGAAGAACCAACGCTGCAGTCTCTCACTCCAAGAGGCAGACTCATGGATCAAATAACCTGGGAAGCATGTAGAAAGAACCAAGATAGATCTCAAGCATAACCAGAAAGACTTACGGAATAACAGAATTGGAAGGGATCTTGGATAAAGGTAAAGGCTCCCCTTGCACATAGGTACTAGTCAGTTCCCGACTCTAGGGGGCGGTGCTCATCTCCGTTTCAAAGCCGAAGAGCCAGAGCTGTCCGAAGACCTCTCCGTGGTCATGTGGCCGGCATGACTAAAGGCCAAAGGTGTACGGAACAGTGTTACCTTCCCACCAAAGATGGTCCCTATTTTTCTACTTGCATTTTTACATGCTTTCATGCATGGTTGGCAGAAGCTGGGACGAGTAACGAGAGCTCACTCCGTTACACGGCACTAGGGATTTGAACCGCCAACCTTTTTGATCGATAAGCTGTGTCTTAGAGCCCATTAAATGGCTAATATGAATGTGTGTTGTAGCCGGGGTGTGTGTGTTATTATTTTATTATTTTTCTTTTTATTTCTTTTATATAGTGCTTTGATATCCTTGTACACTGCCTTGAGTCACCATGTGTGAGTAGGCGGGAATGTAAGTTTTCTGAATGAATAAATGAGTCTTCTACTGCAACTCCTTGCTCAAGCAGGAAAACAACACAGCACAAGCTGACCAAATTCCAAGGAAGAAGAACCATAACATTACAAGATTAAACAATGAGGGTAGAAACTTTATAATTATTGATTTGCGTAAACCATAGCCAGCATAAGAATAGATATTATACTCTGTGTTCTCTAAGGACACTCATACTTTTCATCCTTAAAAATCCAAATCCTCTTTGACTTTTTAATTCCCACGATTAAGTGTGTATAAGCCTTCATTTTACAAGAAAGGAAGTATCGGAAGGAGAGTTATGCATAATATTCAGCTGTTGGCAGGTTTATTACGTTGTTAACAGAAGCCAGTCCATTGCTCACCTGGAGATTTGATCCCAGCTGCAGTCCGGAGTGCATTGTAATTGGCCACCCAGTTCTCATGAGCCACGTCACCTTTGTAGCCAATGACTTTCACCCATTCTGGATTTTGATTGAGCACCTCTCCTTTTGTTGTGGTCCAATCCTTGCCCAGGCCTCCCACATAGAGGTGCTCATCCTTCACTGCCAACCATTCTGCCTTAAACCCTGAACAAAAGGTGAGACAATGTAAGTAAGGCAGCACTTGTCCAATCTGAACTACCCCTCCTTAAGACAGGAGCCACAGTTTCCCCAGTAGGTTGAAAAGGGTCTGTCTGATCTTTAAGAGAAAAATGAAAACTTCTCAGGATTTTGTTCAAAGCATGAGTAAAATACAGTTTGACCAAATGTCTATGGAGATTCTCAAACATCCAAGTCACAATTGTCCCAAAGATACTTTTTCCAAAAGGCAACTGGGCTTTTTTTTTTAAACTCATTTCTGAATCATTTCATTCCTCATCAGTCTTTTAAAACGGAGGAAGCTTCTTGGATGAGAAGTGAAACATTTTCAAGCAAAAAAAATCCAAGAAGGTCCAATTCCCTTTTGGAAAAAGCATCTTTTGACCAAATCATGTTAAGAATTATTTTCTTCAACATAAGCTTGCCTCCTCTACCACCAGTCTGTTGCTTATTTTTCAGGTGCTTCCAGACAGCCTCTGATGTTAGTAACTCTTTGTTCTTCCAATGCAAGTTACAAGTGTAACATGCTTCTTCCAAACCATCTGATGCAGTTTCTCTATCTTCTATTTCTTTACATCAGAGGTTCTGGGAACTTTTTAGTCTGGAGAAGCTTTCAAGGGGTCCACAAAGTCAAATAAATTATTTTAAAATTTCTCAGTTTTAATTTCTAATACAATAAATAGCAGTAGATATAACCGACATAAACCAAAACTCTTTGGTGTCCTCAATTATTTTTACAAACATTTAGTAAACCGCAACTTACAACCAGTCGCTTAGCAACCATTCAAAGATATGACAGACCTACCTGGTGGGCTACTTACAACCCAGATTTGAAGTTCTGATAGTCCCCCCCTGCCCACGCCATGGTCATACGACTATTTGTAGCCTTCTGCAGTCATATGACCACAGTTTACAACGGTTTTGCTGAAAATGGACATTTACTTCTGGTTTTCAGCAAATCCAGCCCATAGCAAATAATGGGTTCAGTTAACAACTATGGCATTCACTTAATGACCCCTGTAAAAAAGATCATAAACTTGGGTTGGTCACATCACCAATCCAATTTACAACCATCATGACTTACAATCATAATAGACAGACTCCATTACAGTTATAACTTAAGGACTAACTGTAAAAGGGTCCTAAGACCAAAATGTTTGAGAACTGCCAATTTACATTATTATATTCTGCAGATAAAATGCCTTAGTGTCATGATTTTTATATGGATTATGATCTTGACATAGGTAATAATTTATAAAACATATCTAGAGCAGCTCAGACATCATAATACTGGAAAACTGTTCCATCTTTTTCTTTTTGCAGTTTTAATGGTATTTCTATAAACTGCCCTGAATCATTAAAGGTGTGAGAAACAAGACATGCTAAATAATTTAGTATAAAATGCTATAACACTTTTCCATTTAGGTGTGCATGCATGTATATAAAATGGAAACAGAAGTTCCCATTGACCATTATTTTAACAAATTGGATAATGGAAAAGCATTACAGCTACATGAACAGTGCTATAACATTCTTTAATATAAATATTTCAATATTGTTTTAATGTATTAAAAACACAACCAAAAATTCCAAATCAAAAGCACTTCAAATGTTATGTTCTCACTTTTTTCTTGCTTTTATAGTATATTTCATTTTTAAAAATTTTGAAGATGAGGGGGGAGGTTGATTTTAGGCCAAAAGGCAGAACAATTTTGAAATAAATGTTTCTTTTACCTCTAAAGAAGTTTCATCTCTACTAGACAATGTAACAGAATGTTAGTAAATTGGGTAAACTTCACAAAGGAGGCATGATATTTAGAGAATTCTTAAACGTTTCTGCTGGCCATAGCTTTACTTGTGGCATTAAGAAACTGAGGAACTACACCAAGGTTAGGGAACCTTCAAGTATAAAACCTAGAACTTAAACCTGAGCTCACCTTTGTCAACTGTGCCATCTCCATCAGATAATATCACCCAAGGTACTACCCTGGTGTCATCAATTTGGTAGACCACACCCGTTCGATCATCCACGGCATAGAGTTTACCGTTAAAGACTACCAGTTCAGAAAGCTCCATGCCACGTCCTTTTTCTGCTAGGTGAGATTCCAATATATGGTCTTTTGTATCCCACTCAACAGAGACATGGTCCCCACTGGCTGACAATGTGATATAACCCTTCTTCAAGTAGCTGAACCAGGTGTGCTCATTGGGACCCTTGGAGTTTGTGTCAAGGTCAGCAATGAGTCCAATACGGTACCGGACACCTTCTGGGATCCGCTGGGGTGGTGACAGTGGGTAAGTGTCATTATACCTCTCACTGGGTAGAACATTAAGCCTCCAGGTATGAGCATTCGGAGGAACTGGCCTGTTCACAGGGGATGAACGCTGGAAACAAAGGAGAAGTAACACTAGGACAAGGGCCAGAGTGGTCACCACAATGGCCTTCCAACGTAGGCGGAAACGGGGGTCAGCTGCTTTGGTCATGGACGCCAGCACTGGAAGACTGCCCACACTAATCCTCAAGGGATTCAGAGTATCATCCCATTGCAGTCGTGGACGAGCTGAGATGGGCATCAGCCTGAGGTTCCTGGGAACCTTGGAAAGAAAACACAAGGTCAACATGAAAGGATGTGGATAATGAACACACCAACTGAGTACTGGGTAATTGCCCATGTCTATGGGAGAAGGACAAGGAAAGAGCAAGGAACATAGAAACAGCTGCAACAGTATGACAGAAGTATCAGGCAACTAACTGAGAAATTCTGCAGTGGAACAGGAAACAAGACTAAGTAGGCTGTGGTCCTTCCAAGAAACACGTTACTTGGATACCTGATGAAGCTGGAGGAAATTACATATGAGGAACTGACACATAGAAAGCAGAACTGCCAAATGATTAAGGCATTTTTGGTGGTTAATGGTTTTCTCTTTAATCATGAATTGGTTAACATAATATAGATTTAAAACCTTATTAACTGTATTTTGTTAAAATAAAATAGCTTACAATCTATTAATTTGCCTTTCTTCCAAGGAGTTCAGGATAGCATTAATACCATCTCCTATTTTATTGGCAAAAAACACCTCCATGAGGCAGGTCAGGATAAAAGACATGACTTGACCAAGGCCACTCATTAAGTTCTATCCAAGTTAAGTCTAAATCCTTTGCCACAGAGGCTGTTCATATACAAAATTATCCTACGCTGCTTGAAGATAATGACATCTTTAAAGCTAAACATAAGACCAAAATAGCAAATGGCAGTATACTTACAAAGTGATCCCAATTCACAGAATTTGTTCTCAACAATTAAAATAAACTCATAATAATCAGTTAAACCTTTACTGCTAATTAAAAGTGAAACTTCAACCCCCGAACAAAATGGTGCTAGAAGGTGGCAAATGGAAAAATGAAAGGTAGTGTGCTGAAGTTGTATAACACACATCCTTTCACCTCCAGCAATTTTTTCAATCCAATTTCCCTCTCCTTATCAATGAGTAAGTTCCATGGCTGTGGCCAGCAGTCACCACCAAAGTTTCTACATGCTATTTCAGAAAACACTGGATTTAATTCTTCACCTGCCACTAGGAAATAATACCCCCTACTCTTTTCATTATACTGAGTCGAAATTAATGCCCCTTTTACAGACCTGTTTGATCGCTCCAGAATCATATCTTGCTGGAACCTCAGGGGAGTAACTTCATTAACAGAATGGAACAGGTGGCAAAGCTCAACTCCTCCTCCAGAAGGATTGAGGAAATACAATCAGGAAATGTCAACAGGTCAAAAAGATTGCAGACTGGTCCAACCAGTTCCACTGAAAGACCCAAATGGCATTTTTTTTTCTTTTCTGCTCAAATAGTCATGGTGCTATGTCTCATATACTGCAAACTCCACCCACTTACATAACAGTTCTCCCAATGTCATTCTACATTACTACCGGTAGATTTATCATACATCCGGGATTAGATAAAACAGCACTGCAATGCAATAGTAAGGGGGAGGGGAGCTTTTTTTATGGTAAACTTCCAAGGTGCACATGGAGACTGAAAATCAGATGTTAAATTTCCATCAATTCCACAGCCAATGTACCCATAAGAATGTCTTTGCTGGAATTATATGAAGAGCTGAAAACATTTTTCCATTGACAGCTCTCAGTTGGTGCAATGACAGTGCTGCATCAGAAGTCTTCCTGAATGAGACATTCTGGGAAATAAAAATGTTTGATGAGGGATAAATTGCTGGGGCAAGATTTGCAGAGGCATGACTGGCATCTTTGTGTCTAGGCAAGTATCCTATTAAGAGACATAATTGCTTCAGCATTTTACAAAATGCCTAGAGAAACTTCACAGCATTCCAGAGTTTTGAATATAAATATCACTGGGACCCAGAGTGAAGCAAGTCAATTGATGGAAGCAGGTCTGGCAGAAATCAAAATCATGTATAGACAGCTGTGCAAAGGCCCAAGACTGCCACTGCTGTTCTGTGCTTTCCTGCTCCAATTATGCATTATCTTTCTCTTCACTATCAACATGTTTTTGGCTGCAGCAGCAGCATGCTCAGGTATTTCATTCTAGGGATGAAAAACTAGAGCAAACCGAAGTTTATTTAGAAAGGGCTGCTGCTGTCTTAAACTCCTTACTTGGGGCAAGGGAGGCAATGGAAGGCAAGTCAGGAAAGGGGCACAAGGATGGACAAGAGTGATCAGTATCTGCATCACCAGGCCCCAATGGCTGTGACCTAAATCACAGAGTTCTGCTGCCTTCCTATTTGTTTCCCGCCTCTCTGAAAGCTGACACTAGGCTTGCAGGTTAAGACAATAAAATCATCCCATATACAGCAAAAGCAATACCATACATAGGCTGGCACAACCTCTGAGGACGGAAACAGGGTAATATGATTAACTGAAAAAAAATGCCTTACCTAAACCCAGATAAAATGAATAGTTTGGGGGCGAGGAGGGGGCAAACTGAAGCCAATCACATAAGAAAAAAGGTGGAAAATGCATTTTCCTCTCAATCTCACCAGTTCTTCCTGACAATTTAGGTATCTGGCAAAAACAGCAAAAAAACAAAACCCACTACATCTCCCCTTTTCTAACCACTCACCGACCAGGCTCCTCCCCACACCGGGAACAACCGGAGGAGGGAAGATCTTTCTGCAGCAAGCCCTCCCTCCAAAATGACTGCAGATCCCAACATGCACCACACCCAAGAGTTTACTACAGATCCCGACACCCCCTAGTTTATCAAGCTAATACATATTCACTTCCTGTACATAGAAAGACTACATTTCCCACAATTCATTACACCAGAAATAAACGAGATTCAAAGCAGAGGTGAAATAGTAGTACAATATGCCGTAATTTTTGGTTCAGTAATAATGTATTACACACCCAGATAGGTGTCATTTAAACACAGAAAATGGATACCTCGAAATAGTAACATCACAAAAATATGAAATAATACAAATTCAATCAAACGTATAGGCTCCTCTTTGTTAGGTGTGGCTGCTATACCCATTCCTTCTGAAAAAAATTATGTGAACACGGTGGATAGCTAGGTAAGCAGGGAATAAGCAACTGATCAGTCTTGAACAATTAACCAGCTTTGCTAACCACCATCATGAGGCCCATTTCTGTCAAATTACTTGGTGCATCTGTGACAGCACCTGGATCACAGCTATAGCTGTCAAATGCTGCAGGGCAAACAAACATAATGCTTTCTTGCAAAGGAATGCAGCCAGAATATAGTAATTGCTTGTTCCAGGTTTTTCTCCCATTTGCTCAGAAAAACCCCAAAACATTGCGTAATATATTATCCCGTGAACGGTTTTCATTCAGAAGAAAAGCAGGAAAATACTGTATATTATTACTGGAAAGCTTTGATTATAGTCTGCATAAGGTATCTGTCCTTTAAAGACCTGCTCAAAGTGGCCAGGCTTCCATCCACATCTCCAATTAAACTGAATTACAGGAGTGAGATTCCCCCGTACGTCAAAATCTGGAAGACTTTTTAAGTCTCCAGCATTTACACCAAATGAGGGTGATCATTGCATACATATTTTCAGCTATATGTGAACCTCAGGCGGCGATTTATTTCACAATTTGGAAATTTTTCAACCAATACCGATATGCATACACCCACGCCCCTCTCCCGCAAATCTTTGCAGTTCTTCACTTTCTGCGCGTTGCTAGACTTACAGAGGGGCCTGGTAGCAGAGAGCGGCACTAGAACTTTTGCTGCAGAGGGCACAGAAATCCTGGCGTTTACAAAAACGAAAAAAAAAAACCCCAGATACCGTATATTTTATTTTGCCTCCGCAGTTTGAACAGCGCGGAAAGGGAAGCCCCGCGAGGGTCTTTTGAGCGAAAGGCGTTGAGCGAACTCAACGAGCTTTCGAGCCGCGGACAATTCCCTACATGATCCTAGCAGTTGGAGCGGATCATCATCCGCCCGTCGACGAGGCTGCTCTTAAGGTTCAAGAACGCCGGGACGGGCTTGAGAACTCCCGGAGCTTTAACGCCAGTTCCAAACCGGGAGTTCGGAACCATTTCCCGGGGTGGCTTTAGACGGGTGAAGTCATAAATCTTGAGCCTCTGAACGGAACAATCGCCGCCCGCTGCTCACCCCCCCCCCCCGCCGCACACCCTCGCCTCACCAGCGTAAAGGCTGGTGGGGGAGGTGGGCTCGCCACCATTTTTAAACCGCCCTCTCGCCCGCCATCTTAAGCTACCCAAAATACCACGCTCGAGAGCGGCTAAAGCATTTCGGGTAATTTAAGATGGCGAGTGCTCGATGTCGCTCCGAGGCATCCTGGCTGGTTGTCTTCTTCCTCTACACATGTTGAAGTACTAGAAGATGGAAGAAAGCGCTCCTCGGGGCGGTCAGCAGCTGCAGGTCTAGGCTGTCTGTTGGAAAGCGAAATTAGAGGAGAGGATGCAGATCTCCCTCGGCGCCCCGTGTCTTTTTAACTCTTCTCACGGATTTTACCGAAAAGCCACGTACCAGGCCTGAAGTTTCAAAAGTGTCCCTCTTGTGGAAAGAAAAGTGGTGTTAATAATGGGCCAAGAAAGCCCACTATAAAGCTGTAGTTAGCTCCTGATATCAAAACCGTCCTGAGAAATCAGAAATGGAATAGGGTGTCCTGGGGGGGGGGGTTTGAACTAGATGACCTACAAGGTCCCTTCCAACTC
>JANHGC010007774.1:32132-43992 GCA_027560395.1 Boaedon fuliginosus
AATGTCTTCAAAAGAAGAAAACAACAAAGTCCAGTTGCCTCCTGAAAAAGCAGCTTTGGGACAACCATGACCTGGATGACTGAGAATCTCTACAGGCTTAATATGGTAGTGTTCTTCACTTATTCTTAGTTTGGCAAAAAAAAAACACTATCTAGTACTGCCCTGACATTTCTTGATTCCCATTGCTATTCCTAGTTGCATCTGTTCCCAGCCAGTGTTTCAGCTCCCTAACTAATTTTATATATTTCAAGAATATCCTTGGATGATGTCAGGAGCTACAGTACTGTTTTAGTAGCTAAATATGGTTTAAGCTTGTCTCATGCATGAACGATGAAATGAAGGCAGTGTTGTGGAGATGTCGCAGGGAAAAAATCTTGCAAGGTTGTTTTTTGTCATAGGTAGGTGCAGGTGGGGAAAAGCCTTAAGTGTGCCAAGTGGCAATAAACCTGAATGTACATTTTTGCTAATATTACCAGGATTTCCTGGAAGGTGAATTTTACAGTATTAAAGTTTTAGTATCGGCTCTGAAAAGATTGTTTTTTGTGGTGTTTGTTATGCCTTGCAGAAGTAAGGTTATCCGATGAAATGTGTAGAACTCATTTCAAAAGAACAATTCCATACAAAAAAACTCAGTCTACTTTAGATAATTAGAGGTGACAGATCTACCTGTCAACAAACCTAATGAATCCACTATTTGGATTCAAGTTTCAAGATTAAAGGCAATGAATCTGCTTTGTTTGGATTCAAGATTATTTGCAGACAACATTAAGCTGGCAGGAATAACCAACACCCCAGATGATAGGCTTAAGATTTAGATGGATCTTGACAGACTTGAGCATTGGGCCCTATACAGCAAAATTAAATTCAGTGTAGAGAAAAGTAAGGTTTTATACTTAGGCAAGAAAAAACAAATATACAGGTACAGATTAGGTGAAACCTTGCTCAAAAGCAATAACTGTCAGAGGGATCTTAGAGTCCTAGTGGACAATCACTTAAATATAAGCCAGCAGTGTGCGGCAGCAGCCCAAAAAAGCCAATGCAATCCTAAATTCAAGTGAGGTACTAATACCATTCTAAAGCCTTAGTAAGACCACGCCTAGAATACTGCATCTAGTTTTAGTCACCACATTATAAAAAAGTGTTGAGACTCTGGAAAAAGTGCAAAGAAAAGCAACAAAGATGATTAGGGGCCTGGAGACTAAAACACACGAGGAGCGGTTTCAGGAATTGGTTATGACTAGTCTAGTGAAAAGAAGGACTAGGTGGCATGAGACTAGTTTTCCAATATGTGAGAGGCTGCCACAAAGAAGTGGCAAGTCAAGCTATTTTCCAAAGCACCAGAAGGCAAGACAAGAAACAACGGATGGAAACTAATAAAGGAGAGAATCAACCTGGAATTAAGGAGAAATTTTCTAACTGTAAGAATTAACCAGTGGAACAGCTTGCCTTCAGGGGTGGTGAGTGCTCCATCACTGGAGGATTTTAAGAAGAGACTAGACAACCACTTGTCTGAAATGGTATAGGGTCTCCTGCTTGAGCAGGGGGTTGGATAGAAGACCTCCGAGGTCCCTTCCAACTCTGTTATTCTGTTAACTACTCAAAATAATTTCTTTTGGCTTAATTGTTTTTCATTTAATCTTTGCTCATATGAATAGTTTTTTTAATTTAATAATGAGATTTGCCTACTGCTTAAAACTAAAAGGACTCTAAAGGCAGTATGCAGAGTTTACTTATAAAATGCAGTAAAGTCAGTATAATTAAAGCAGTAATCTAATTAAATCACATTTTAAATTAACACTAAAAGTAAAAAGCTAAAATGTATTGAATTTGGCACTGCTGCATATAATTAATTCCCTAAAGCCTGCCAGAACAGCCATGTGTTCACCTGCTTCTGAAAGGCTAAAGGCTAAAGGCCATAAGGGCAAGCTATTCTGAAGGAAGCTGCTATAACAAATGCCTGCAACTGCCCCCATGCCAGATTGATGGGGACCCTTAGCAGTTCTCTAATTGTTCAGGTATTGAGAGAAAAAACTATAAGGAAATTGTGGTTCCTAAGTTACCAAGGCCCTGAGCCATATAGGGCTTTATAGGTATTGATCTAACTTCTTATAAAGCAATTTGAACTACGTTCACAAACCTATTGGTAACCAAGGCACACGGGATGTAATATGGCCATATTATGACTGACCAGTGCCACTATTCTGGACTATCTGAAGTTTCCAGGTGTTGGGCAGTCTCATGTGGAGTGAGTTAAAACAATCTAGAGATGATAAGGTATCCTATTATAGATAAGGCCACAACTAGTGTACCAGACAAAACTGCAAAAGCCATTCTGGGCGCAATTGCCCTCTGTTCTATGAGCAAGAGCGTGAGTCCCGGAGGACCTTCAGATTGTGAGTCTGCTTTTTTTGTGGGGAGGCACAATCCCATTAAGAATTACGCATAGTGTAGTTTTGGAATCAGACTCTGAGTCAATAGCCATTCCATTTTGTTCAGATTGACTCTCAGACATTTTCCCCATCCAGATCCTGAAAGTCTCCTAACGCTTGTGATTTCTACCATATTTCATAATGGGCCTAGGATAGAAATGTATGATTGGGTGTCATCTACATATTGATGGTACCTCAAACCAGCCAATGGCCTCTCTCAGTGGTTTCACATAGACCAGAATAACAAAAATGACTGAATCCTGAGGTCCATAACAAGTTATCTGTGGGTTAAACTTGCTTTGTCCAATAATCATTTGAATGGTTAGAAGTGAAATGCTGTTCTAACTCTTGCAGTCCAGAAGGATAATTGTGATTGATAGTATTGAGGGCCACTGAGTGGTCTAGGAGGAGCATGATGGTTGAACCACTCACTTCCAAGACCTTTTACTGGTGACCCATGAAAGTTACCAATGCAGTTTCCATTTGATATCCAGGCCTGAACCCAGGCTGCTAAGTGACCAGAGTATATCTATCCTTCAGGGCTCTCTGTACATATAGCTTCATCACTTATTCATTAACTTTCCCCCCAAAAGGAAGACTTAGAGATAGTAGTTGTCCCATTTTATTGGATGCAGACCACTTGAGGGCTTTTTAACGGCATCTCATTGCCCCTCAAAAAAGCATTGATTAAAGCCGGATAATGTAATTCTCTTCTGGTCACTTTTATTAGCCTGGTGGGGCAGGGGTCCAATCCACAAGTGACAGAGCCATGATGACAGAGAACTCTTATTGGGATCCACAGCTCAAAAACCTCCCAGAAGGCATCAACCTGACCATCTTAATAGACTATGTCCATTTGGCTTCCAATTTAGAGTGAATGTGATTTATTTATGAAAAACGTGAGGCCAAGATATTCCAAAAGCAACCAGGACAATGTCCCGAATAAAATACATTTTTAGTTTAAACTGTTGCTTTATACCTCGTACTGCCTTCCCCCATTGACCTGTTACTTCTGAGACACTCAGAAAAGGTAGGCTCAAACATGTCTCCTGATATCTTCATGAACACACCCATAGAGCTTTCTTGGCAATGGTACAAAAGCAGTTTGCTGTTTGTTTCTTTCAGGATGTTTTTTTAATCTTCCTGGGTTAAAAGCCTGGGATTTCCTGGCAGTCTTCCATTCTACTACTCGCTAGGCCCAGCCCTCCTTTTTGAAGATCAGTCAACTTCGACTAAGTTCTGCCACCTGCTGTGAGATCGTAGAATGACTTATATGGTGTTCTTGTATTCTCAGGTGGGCATTACCTTTATGAACATTAAAAAACAATGAATAGTGTAAACCTTTGAGCTCCCCAGAATTTCATCATGCCAAGCACTAAGAAGGATACAGTCATTGTGTAGAGTGATGGTCCAGGGGTGTCAAACTTGCGTCCCGCGAGCTGGATATGTCACACGCAGGCCACACCCATCCCAGCTCCATGAAAGGGAAAATGTCGTGAAATGTCACTTGACGGCAACGTGATGCAGCGAGTTTGCCACCTGTGGTTTTGACTGTTATGGTTATTTTGTGCTTGTGGAAAGGAAACAATAATTGTTTAGGTTTTGCCCTGTCTGCTTCAAGAGGTAAAGAGAGTTTGGCATGTGTAAGATTTTCACAAAGATGATTATACCTGATGGGTTATTTCAGGGTTTGAGACTACTATTGGTCTTTGAAGTTGTCTCATTTTCATTTCTGCCAATAAAAAACACATACATCCTTGCAGCATGTTGTTCTAGCATGTTTGTAAGGGATATCACCAGGGCATGATAAGTACTTGGATTATACTGCAACATGAATAATGAAACTATCATTTTGCAGTCTTTGGTGAATCCTCTTGAAGCTAGTGACAAAGTGAGATAAGACTGACTTTCCCCAGTTCTATCCACATTGAGTCAAAGCATTGACTTTCCTGTAACTTACTAGATATGGTGCACCTGCTTGTATGGGAGATAATTGGAGGGTGAACATTAGACAGTAGGCAGACAGCCATTATTAGCATCCTTCCTGAAAATACACTTTGGTAGGTAGACTGGAGTAAATCTCAGAGTTTAAGATAAAAGAACCAGTCATGTGATTCAGTGTAAATCAGTTATATAAGTAGCTATTCTTCATAGAGCAGCTGTCCCTTGTCAAGCATTCTGTTTGTTCTAATGGGGAGATTTCATTTTCCTCCTTCCTCTTTTTGGTTTGTTTATTTCAAATTTTGGCACATCCCTTCTCCAATATATTCCCAGCAGGATGGATTTTGGAACTGGAGGCTGGAATTGTGCTGAGGTCTGTACGGCAGCTGGGGGCCAACTGCCAATCCCTGAAATATCTGACCTTTCTATTATTTTTCCTAATGTTGTTGTCTGCCGGTCTCCTAGCCTCCTCTAAGCAAGCAGATAGAAGATTAGTAGTATTTCCACATGGCCATACTTTCCCTCTGAGTTACACAGATTTCAAAAAAGAGAGGCAAGCAAATAGCCAACAGCAAGCTAAAAAGTGGGTACTGATGAAGCTCAACAGAAGCATTTTTAATACCATCTTTGTTATCTTTATAAATAATTCAAGGCAGTGAACATACCTAATATTCCTTCCTCCTCTTTTTCCCATAACAGCCCTGGAAGTTGAAGTGGACCGAGAATGAGTGACTGGCCTAAAGGGTTTTGTCAAACTTGTAGGTGCCACTGAGGAAAAAAAGCCAAAAGAATTAACAGCATAATGATTTGCTACCCTAGTTAAGACAAAGATAAATGCAGATGAGCAACTTGCCAATTGGCAAGTGTGGGAAGACCCTTTGAAAAATCTCTAACCTTTGCTGCTCATTAGACATTGTGGCAACATTCCTCCTGCCCCCCAGGTCACCATATTCATTAATACAGATGAGTAATCTAAGTAAGGAAAATCTTACAGCTTTATGGTTGTCTACATTTGGAATTCCTTAAGTCCAGTAGACTAGATTAGAGATGAAAAACCCTGAAAAAAATTCTTAGAGCCAGCGCTGTCTTTTATGTATTCAAGGAACTGGTACTAAGTGCATACCACTTCTGATCTTGGAAGTCCATTTAGCCATCATTAGTACTGCTTAATGGCTCTGCTTAACATTAATTTGTAATAACAACCACATCTGGTGATAGTGAATTTATAACATAACTGGAGTGTATGCTGTATACAAAAACATATTTTATCTGATCTGAATCTCTGCCCAATGAGTTTCATCAAATGAACTAAAGTTTCTAATGTCACAAGACAGAAAGAAAATGTGTTCCAAGTACAAAGGTCCATATTCTGGTAAAAAAAATATTCCTAGAATAGATGGTTAAGATAAACAAACTGATTAAGGAAGTAGAATAGATAGACTCAGTTCAAAAACCACAAGTTCCTGGACTTGGAAAGAAGTTTTTCTCCAGATTGTGGTGTTGCTGTTAATTAGCTTTGAACTGTCTTAATTGGGTTTGTATTTAGCACATATAATTTTGGTAAGATTCCTCCTCCCGCTGTATATGTATTTATTTTCTATGGACAGTGGTGAGGCTGGTAAAATAATGGTAATATAGAGGAGAGTAGTGATATAAGCACTTCTGCCTTTTCTATTGTCCATTATGTCAGTCTTTTACTAACAGTCAAGTGAGGGGATTGGACTGTTACTGAAAATAGAAATGTGGATTTCTGCTGATAACATTAGTATTTATCTGAGCATAATGAATGGCGCAGTGCATTTCTTGGCTGGTAAAGGAACAAAGGAAAAAATAGGTAGGTCGATAGGACTTTAGCAAGATCTTCTTTAGATCTTCAGAGGTTTCTTAACAAACAAAAGGAATTTCTGTTCTGTAAAAAATGATTGATATAATAACAAATAGTGAGATGTGGGAAATAATCACGGGCACATTTTCTACAGCAGTTTTTTAAAAACTTTTTTCTCTCAGAACTTGCTCCAACTTTTAAAAACCATGGAACTTTTGATATATTTATCAATATTTACCCCACTGAAACTTAAAATTAATGCATTCACTGCTACTTCACAATTATTTGATTGGATTTTAATATTATATTATTTTTCAACTTAAGTTGGCAAATAATTTGATTTTGTAGACCCATGAGAGGATCTTGGGGGATTCCCAGAGCTCCTAGAACCATGCTTTTAAGAAACACTGTCTTAGAAGAAGCCTGGTAGTAGATAAAATGACAAGGGGAAATTCCTGCTACCAGCTAAAACCATCATTATCCTGAATAGGCAATGCTAGACTAAGTGGCTCAGAGCAGAGGTAATATAAAGCATTTTTTAAAATGCTCCTATTTGGGGGAGATGGGAGGAAATAACCAGGCTTAGAGAAGCTATGCCTAAAAGTATATTCAGCAGGAGCTGAGCCCTTGGAAATGAGAACAAGGCGAGGAAATGAAGACTGGGTGAGGAAGATGCTGGCTTCCTAGCTTCATTTCCTTTTTCTTGGTATATTTGTGCCCAAGACCAAAAGGAAGCAGTTAGAAGGTTGTTTGCTTCCTTTCCTTCTCTCAGACTGGGTTAGTTGAGGCTGTCTGCTTGCAGAGGATTCCTTGCTCTTTATGTTTTCCCTGGCAGATCGAGGACAACGAATGTGAGCCTCCCAGCAAATTCTGACATTCTGTTTTTCTAGTGTGTTCCTCCTATATTATCCTACTTTTGGTTCCCGATACATTTTCTGACTTCTCATATTCCCTCTGCAGACTTTATGTCTGCAGAAAAGACTCCCATAATTCCTTGCATATGATTTATAAAATAAAGTGTTCCTTCAGGCTTACAATATGAAAGTCATGACACCAAAAGAAAAAAGGTTGGGGAGGGAAAACAAAACAACCAAGCCCAGGCCAACAGTTCATAAAAACCATACAGGAGTCTCAATTATGACCAGCTGGAATGAGAACAAGTCAAGGATAGGAGGAGCTGGCTGGTATCTCAGCAGAACTGGTGTGATGTCCCTACTATGTCTCTCTACTTTCATGGTTCTTTATTATCCTTTTGAACAAGTCTTTCAACTAAATTACCTATAAATATTAGTTTGGGGATAATTTATATAGTCCCTGAGACTAAGAAAGCATAGACTGTCTAAAGTTAACTAGTCAGAAGAAGCAAAACTCACACAGGGAGAGATAAAAGTTAAGTTTCCAACCTCATCATGTTGTACAAGTTTATTATTCAGCGGATGTTTATCGGTCACTGACTCACATTTATATTCAGTATGTAAAAGAAGCAAATTTGGGACCAACAGGAGAGAAGGGAAAAAAAGTTGTGAGCTGGCAGCTTGAACCATACAGAGATCTTAACTAAGGATCTGCTTGGTAGAAATGCATATTGCTTATCTCCACTTACATGCTGCTGCTTGTAGCAAATAAGCCAGACACATTTGAAAAAAAAACGGGAAAAGTAATGATTATGTAATAATAAAGAGAGACAACACTAAGGAATCAGAGTATCTGATTCCTTGGCTTCAGAAGTGCCTTTTCCCCACTTTGGTGAACAGTGACACTATCTTTCCTTTCTTTCCATGTTTCACTTCTTGGCTCTGGATCCCTAACATCTGGAGATACTTTCTGGCAGAGGAAACCTGTCTTTTTTCTCTCAGCTGTGGGTGCTGGGCATACATATGGTTAATGGCAGCTGTGCTCACAACTGAGGGAGGAGGGCTGGCGGCGTGCAGTGTCTGCCCCTTTCTTTCCCTTTCTCTCTCTCTCTGTTTTCCAGAAAGCATATTTTCTGCTTGGCGCCTGAGATCTGAAGACTATAGGCGGAACTGCTGGGCTCTCCTCTCTGCCTTCTCACAGGGAAGGGAAGTATTTACGTGGAGGGGGATGCTGTAGACATCCAAAGACAAAAACAAGCAGTGGCTGTGGCAGCCTATCATCCTGGCCCCAAGGTAGGTGGCAGCAAGTTGGGCAGTGCCAAGGGTAGGTACTTAAAGCTCTTTGAAACCATGCAAGCAAAGGGACAGACGTTGATCTGAACGGGGGAGATGAATGACCAAGTCTTCCTGGAGTCTTGTTTGAGACTCCTTCTTCCAGAATGCACTGCAGAGCTTGGGTAGGGATGCTTTAAATGTTCCAGAGCGTGGAAATGGCCCTGGATCTGCCTGGAGTGCCTGGGTTGGTTCTATTACAATTACAGATGGGTTGCTTTTCTCTCTCTCCATTCTACTAAATACTAAATTTGTTGGTCAGAGATCTCTATCTAAGGTAGATGCACAGAGTGAGTCAAGGTTCACATTCGCAGCCGACAAACCTGATCCTCTAGTCTTATACAAATTCTGCTTTTGAGGAATTGTCAACTGAGAACCAGCTGGGGCAGTCATGGATGCCTCATTGCCCTGGCATGGGGAAGGGATAAGTCATTGTCCCTTTGAGTTTGATGCCTATCAACACAGTTCCTGGAACCTAGCTCCTTCACCTCAAATGTCCTTTCTGTGTTTGCCAGAGTGAGTTTCTAAGGCTGAGAAGATTTTTCTTGCAGGCCGTGATGACTTTATATTGCCAGTCACTACTGGCTGCTATAGTAGACCCTTGGGAGATGGAAAGTTGCCAGAGTGAACCGGAAAAAACAAACACAGTCTGAGAACACATCTTTGTATGCACATCTGGACTTCTCTCCATGCCAGTCAACATTGGTCGGGCCTGTTCTGTGCTGTGCTGTCCTGTCCCATCCTGTCTCTCTCTCTCTCTCTGGATGTATACAGATCTTTTTAATGGATGGCAGCTATTTGACAAGCATCTATTTATGGGAAAGGTTTTCTCTTTCTCCAGGATCAATTAGATGTACCATTTTCTGCAATAATGCTTGCATATGTTTTGGGGGACACTTTGAGGGCAAAATGAGGGATAGAAACAGTCTATGTATTCAAATTTCTTGTTTTCACCATTCCAAGGCTTTGGGACAAGTGGCTTTGGGAAAATACCATGAAAGTTGAATATAATCCCATTAATTATGAAAGGTGGTTAAACAATAGCTCTTTCTCAGTCATATCCATTGCCATTTAACATTTGCCATGGAAAAAGGTTTCTATAGCACATCTCATACTGCTGGAGTTCAGTCCAGAGAAAGAGAAATTTGGAGAAGCTACAAAGAAACAGGTCCCTCCTCTGTGTAGGATGCTACCGTATATGGAAGTTTGTAAATTTATATGCAGATGTTTTTCAGTTTGCGCCAATTAATATATGCTGTTCTCAGGGCATTAGATCCAGCTTTCCTGTTGAAACCAATGAGAACTAACTTCCTGGGAACCTACTCTTTGCTTCTTTGAAGTTCACGGCAACATACAATAGGAAGCATTATACTGTTAGTAGTATGTTCCTTAATCAATACAAGAGTATTTACACATTCCTATACTTGATGATTGAAGTATGATTGAGCTTGCATGTATGTTCCCTTAATGTACCCTGTAAAAGTGTGCCTTTTACTTGCAGTGGACTACAGTTGTGTTCCTTTGACAACATGCCATCTAATTCTTTTCCATAAGAGAGACCACTATTTCCATGAGAATCTTGTAGATCCAGATCTTGACCCAGCTGTGTGGTATAAAAAAGATGCTGAGACTCTAGAAAGCGTGTAAAGTAGAGCAACAAAGATGGTTAGGGGATCAGAGGCTAAAACATATAAAGAACGGTTGCAGGAATTGGATATGTCTAGTTTAATAAAAATAAGGATTAGGAGTGACATGATAGCAGTGTTCCAATATCTAAGGGACTGTCACAAAGAAGGTGGGGGGGAGGGTCAAGCTATTATCCAAAGCACCTGAAGGCAGGACAAGAAGCAATGCAACTTACCAAGGAGAAATCCAACATAGAACTAAGAAGGAATTTCTTGTCCATGAGAACAATCAGTGGAACGACTTGCCTCCAGAAGTTGTGGGTGCTCTATCACTGGAAATTTTTAAGAAGAGATTGGACAGCCATTTGTCTGAAATGGTATAGGGTTTCCTAGCTGAACAGTGAGTTGGACTAGAAGATCTCCAAGATCCCTTCCAACTCTGCTATTCTTTATTTCTTGGGGCCTTTTGACCACAGATTTTAGGACATATGGTCAGTTTTGGGGGAAACTATTTTCTCTTGGTTTATTACAGACTAAAGGTGGGCGAGCTCTTCACATTTGTAACTGCTATGTACATCGCTATGTATTTTGCCTTGAAAGACTCAGATGAAAGGCAATTAAGAGGGAGTGAAGTTCATTATTGCATTGAAATGTCCCAGATTAAATTTTTCTATCAGATTTTTAGAGCAGAAATAATGTATGGGAGAAACATACCCATCTCAATTTTCTCTGGAGTCTTTTTCTTTTCTCATTTTGTAGGGAAATTATTTAGGAAGCATGAAAAGAGTGGATGATGGGGAAGCGGATTGAACCATCTCTCTCCCCCACCCCAGTCATATTTTAACCACAGTGACCCTCTGTTTATTTTCCCTACTGCCCTTCTCAACAACTTTATCCATGAAAGGAAGGTTGGAGACTCAATGATTGTTATGTAGTATTACCTGATAATTTCTTGAAAAGAAGTTCTATCACCAGCTCTTTCAAGCAGCTGGTGATATTTCTTTTCCAAAATTTTGCTTTCCCCACCACACTGACCCAGCCTCCTGCCACCAGTTTAGAAGTGTTCACAACTAGGAAGAATAGGGATCCAGACTAAATGGCAGAGTTGATATCACAGAGAATCTTGTCTGCTTCCTCTAGACCAGTAGAGTCAAACTCATTCCAGAGAACCTCACATGAGTCTCACTTCGGGAGGAGTTGCCCAGCTGGCGCTTAAGCCCTCAGACTGGTTTTTTTTTGTCCAGCAGAAATCTAAAAAAATCCTTCACAGTGTTTTTGCAGATGTTCTTCCACTGATCTTTCTCTAAAAGAGTCCATGTTATTTTGAAAGCGGATGTTGGATGATAGCACAAGCAGAGAAATAATTATGCCTTGATGCTTTTACTACGGTACTACAGTGTAGGCTTGAATGTGGGTTGCTATCCATGTTTGTTCAGATTCACTCAGTCTTCTGCCAGTAATGCTGTAGGCTTCCTCTAAGCCAGTTCATCTCCCAGAGCTCTTCAGTAAACTAAGGAATTCCTCCCTGGATTGACAAACTGGGAGAGAATGCATAGGCACAATCCTGTCCAAAACTTTTACCTGTCTCATGCCGGCAGGCAACTAAAGCCTCAGCAGGAACTGCCAACCAGAACCTCAGGAAACTCCCTAACCACCTTCTGGAAACAGAAGGCTTCTGTTAGACACCTAGAGCGATCATATAGGTCTTCCTTCTCCTTTATCTGGGACATTCTCATGGTAGCCCTGAATTACAATGTCGGCTGGTGGGCCCCCACACTAAAGCCTTCTCTGTGGCAGCACCGGCCCTTTGGAATCAGCTTCCCCCCCGAGATTAGGAGACTTCTTCTTTCAGAA
>JANHGC010007774.1:100593-112034 GCA_027560395.1 Boaedon fuliginosus
TACAACGGGAATAGAAAAGGAGGATCATCTGGTTGCTGGCATGTCAGGAGCTTTAATGCTGAATAGAAAGTGAGGTTTCATGAGATGATTAAGCCAAGGGGAAGTCAGGAGCAGGGAGGAGGCCCTGAGTCCATCTGGCTCTGGGATGGGGTGGGGCAGGGCGGGTGGGCAGATGATGGGACATGCACTCCTCCCATGAAGGGCTGTGGGCAGGAAGGAAACCCTGGGCGGCAGCGGTGGTGGTGGCAGCAGCAGCGGTGGTGGCGCAGCTTGGTTTGTGTAGCAAAACGGTTCTTTCTCCGAATGCCCTGGTGCCCAGCCTGGCCCCCTCCCCAGCTGGGGGTTATGCTGCTCTCCCTTGCCAGCCACACAGTCCTTGAGGAAATGCTTGCCCAGCACCCTGGCTTCAGTGTGATGGAGGGGGGAGGCGGTTCTCGGCCCTCCGGAGCAGGGTGGGAGGTTCTGGGGGAGACCTGGAGATCTCGGACGTTCTCAGCTCTGAGTTCAGCCAGGCCTCCCCCAAGGACAGCTGCAGGGGTGGAGCTCGCTGCCTTTTGTGGGCCGATGGGAGCCGGGATCCTCAGGGGGAGAGGAAAGTGCAACTTCTTCAAAGAAACCCCCCTTGAAAACCTGGGGTGCCCATTCACCGGCGTACCCCAGAAGCCCTCAGCCTGGCCCTACACCGTACAGGAATCCAAGGCTTGCCGACTTGACCAACGGATGAACCAGCAAAGCGCGAAAACACTGGGAACTTCTGGGATGCAAGAAGCAGGACGGCTAGCCCTGCCGGGCGCTCATGGCGTCTTCTGCGGTCTGGAAGGGCCGCAGGTCTTCAGGAGGGCTGGAAGGAAGACGTGATGGCCTGGGGCCTGCAGATTCCAGTCTGTGTCAGTACCTGTCCCTCCTGGCCCCGTGGTCTGCAGCGGGGAGGAGCAGGGCACGGGTCTCCTGATGCGGACGGCATTGCGGAGTCTGCGTGGGGCTGCCCTGCCGTCCATCTGTCCGGGCAGACTGTCGGTAGTTGCGCTCCGGCTGGCCTGTCACTTGGGGCGCGTGTGTGGACAGAAGGGGGCTTTCACTCAGTCGCTTGGCTTGTTAGTTTTGTAATTGTTTGTTGCTTTGCTTTAAAAAAAAATGTTTTGTGCCCTTCCTGGTCCCAGAAGGAAACAGCTGAAGGTTTCACTACAACAGAAAACAAAGGCAGAATGTTCCATGGAGCAACCTGCAGGCTGCGGCCTGGGGGGAAACGGGGCAGGAGGAGAAGGCAGGGAAGCGCTTTCCGCTCTCTCCGTGTGTGCTGGTCCAGAATGTTAAATTTGGGAAGTGGGGTCCCAAGTATCTTTAAGCTTTGCAGGTCCCTTTTGTACACAGCTATGGGCCCATTTTGCTCAGCAAATCAGTGATGAGGAAAGTTACCCAAGCCCTGCGTGGAATTGGTAGCCAGCACTGTGGAAGGAAGCTGGGATTGCTCGGCCACACCCAGGGCCCAAACCCAGTCAGCTCCCTCAGAGACCTACATGCTAGGCCCAGAGGGGGACCTGTGGGGTCTCCTACTCACTGCACATTCTCCAGAATAACTCCCAGTCCCTACCAAGGCCAGCCTAGCAGTATATCCCTTACTCATTTTCCAATGGGAGGAGGGAAATTGGTTTTTCTCTCCTTGCGAGAGAGGGAGAAAGACGCCCCTCTGGTTGACACAGGGCCCAAGCTGACCCATCTTCCCGCTACAGGAAGATGCCCGCCTGGCACTTTTGCCCTGCCTTTGTGTGAGGGAGAAGAAGGGCCACCGCACCTGAGGGTGACGATATCCTGAGTTCCTTTGGCCAAAGCCTTTCTTTTAGATATGTGAGAGCAGAAACGACGCAGGAGGCCTCACAGGGGCCTCCTCCAATAGTATCCCAAAGGCTCTCATAGGACTTGATCTAACAGGAGAACTCAGACCCTGGGTGGCTCTACAGGAGGCAGGGGGAGTGGGTTCTTTGAGGTTATCTTGTTGGGCTGGATGTGTGTGTGTGTGTGTGTGTGTGTGTGTGTGTGTGTTTGTGTGGTAAAAGCAGGCACCTGTCCCAGCTCCCTGGCTGGCTGCTTTGCAAAATGACACAAACGTGGCCAATACACCATCAGAGACAAGTGGTAGGAGAGGCATGGCAGGCGGCTTGAGGTAAAGAGATGGGTGATTTAGGCTGCCGAGGCCAGCAGCAGGGGACAGGGGCCCATGTCCACAGGGTTTTGGTTGGATTTCTAAGGAGCAGTCAGTGTTACTACTGTGAGGAGGGTCTGGGTCTGTCTTGCTAGTAGGGAGTGAAGCGGCTGTACCCTCCTCGGTATAGACTAGCCTGCAACATCAAAGACGGAGAAAAAGCCAATCAGTATAAAGGAGAGGCACAGCCCATCCCTGCCCTGTCCTTGGAGCCAATATGGGGCTGGGCACTGAGGCTGGCAGAGAGCCTTTTTCTGAGGGGATGGGAGCAAGGGCCAAGGGCAGTGGGGGAGAGGGCAGTGGGGTTGGACTCAACCTCCCAGAATGCAAAGCTGCCTTGGGGCAGACTTCACAGGAAACCCATCCAGATGGATAAGGCCAAGATGCATTTTCAAAAACTAAAGTAAAATGGTGCTTGCGGGGCAGGTGCCTAGCACTTTGCTATGAATCCTTAAAGGAAGTGGGGGCCTTGCAAAACCATGCCTCAGTTTCCCTTAATCTAGACAGATGCCTCCCTCTCAGTATTCCCCGCCCCCTTGTGAGGGTTGAGGGTTCAATGCAAATTTGTGAGCTGGTGGAATTTCTTGTGGTATCGCTAGGAAGGCCCTGATGGGCAAAAGTGATTGCAGGATGGCTTGAAATCTTTCTCCTCTTTGATGCTGCCTAGAGATCTGATTACAAGGAGGCATCCCCGCAGGAACCAGGTGTGGAAGTGTATTCAGGAACAGGAAGGATGGGGGTGGCTTTGGGGGAAGAGTCCCTGTGGACGCATACGTGGCTCAGCTCCCACCTACTTCCTAAAGTATCTGCTCCTTGAAGCACTGAGGGTCCCTTACACCTGTACAAGCTGCTGCTCGCTTCAGGTGGCTTTTAAGAAGGGCATCCCTTGTTCAGGAAGCCATCCTTTCTATTATGTGCATCCCCTGGCAATGAGGGCAGCCAGGGCTAGGCCCAGCCCCAGATGTGTGCTTCTCCTCTAAGAGGCTTCCTGCTTAGGGTTTCTCTGGCCCTGGAGAGCTGATTGATAGGACTGCAGCTGAGATCCGAGTGTCAGTTTCCCCAGAGACATCCCAAATCTTTCTTCCTCTTTTCCCAAGTACCCAACCTGACCGCCCACATCCGCCCCACCCGCCGCAAGGTCTGGATGCCTATGCACAATGGGATAGAAGGAGGTCCCATTCTTACCATGGTGCCGATGCTGTAGGTGGCAGCAGGGCCAATAGTGTGGTGGTAAGGGTCTGCAGCTGCATAAACTCTGCCGTAACTAGGAGCGAACACAGGGGGCAGCGTTAGAAACTGAGGAATCGCTGAGTTGCCAACCCTAAGTGTTCAAAAAACCACGAATCAGGCCCCGGTCATCATTAACTTTGCTTCAAGTCATCATAAACACAGAAGAAACGACAAGAAACGTTCACTGAGCTTTTAGCAAAGACCCCTGAGTTACTTTTCCCAAATGGGTGTTCACCAGATGTGCTAGGACAACAACTCCAGCTTTAAGGCCATGCCGCTTGGGAATGCCAGCGGTTGCCATTCCAGCATTGTTTGGGGGGGGGGGGGATGCCAATTGGGGAAAGCAACCCTGTAGCAAATAGCTTCAATTCTCCTCCCCAGAGAGAGAGAGAGATCATTTCAAACTATAAGCATCTCGAAAAGGAGAAGGCTAGAATTCAAAAACTTTTTTTTTACTGACAATCCTCATCCCCCCCTTTTCTTTTTGGCTGGGATGCAATTTCAAGAAGGGAGAAGGAAATGATCAGGTTCTAGAATGAACAAGCAGGTCATTGTAAGGATGTCCTTTCCTAGGGAGATACAAATGCCCCTCAAATGTGCAGGGATCACTGTAGCCTAAACAAGAGGTGGCCAAGCCTTCTTTGGAGGGTTGGGAGACGTTGGTAGGACAGGGCCCCCAACTGTGTGTAGTCTTATGATTTGTCTCTTTGAGGTCTGCAAGGATTTTTGGATTTCTCCTTCAGTTCTGTGCATTTTGTACCTTAGCATTGCTTTTCTGGTTGTGCAAACAGAGATTGTGAAGGTTTGACTTGCAGGGAGAAAGTGTGTAACCCAGAAGCAGGAAAAGAGTATTTGTTTTCCCCGGAGGGAAGGAATAAAACCATTTGGCAGCCAAAGGATGTGAGGTAGAGTCATCCCAGCTGCAGCGTCTCCACATTATCCTTGTTTAACTTTTGTGTGCATCCTGCAATTCTATGAGGGCAGAGATCGCTATTTATTTTAATCAAAGGAAAAGTAGGAGTGACTGGGTGACTGGGTTTTGCTGATTAGAACTGGTTTTGTAAGGTACACATAGAATGTAAATAATTGTTTCCTGGCTGTGGATTAAAGTTGGAGCAGATCTTTTGTCAATATTGGATTTTATGAGCCAAAAGGAAGAAATTATGTGAGGATTTTGCGTGGGGGAGAAAGAAAACGTAAGAAATGAATAACAGCTAACATTTCAGAAACTCTTTGACCAACCACCTCAAGTGAAGAATGGAATTAACACAAATATAAAAAAAACTAAGACCCTAAGAAGATTTTATCCTAAGAATCCTTAGGATTTCTTATCTGTAAATAACCTCAGAAGGTAGCAGCATCTAGCTGGTGCTGGCTGGTTTTGAAAAGGCAAACAAGACTGGATCTTGTTATTCTCTGGATGGGGGACCACCATGAATTCCCAGGTTAGACTGAGAAATCAGAAAGACATTCTGGAATTGGGCACTGCTAATCCACTTCTATACTGTTGCCAAGAAAACTATGTGTATGCTATAGAAGCCATTGCTTCTCGACAGGTTGGTTATGATCAAGAAGTGTGTCACAGAAAGGAAGCTTGAATCAACTTTTAATCCTGAAACAGCCCTGTACAGTAGGTTAGTATGACCAGAGAATGACTTTACAGGGCTGCAGTGCTACAGATGGGAAGGGCTCTGCTGAGAGTGTCACACCATGTAAGACCACACGCATGTTTCCTTGTCAGGTGTGAATGTTAGACTTGATTGGCAAGACCAGCTGGTCCCAATGCAAGGCTAATCGCTAACCATCTTTCAAGGGCAGAAACACACAATGCCCACAAGCCACCAGGAAGGCCACTTCTCTGTCCCCCACCCCACCCCCAGACATTCGTTAAATGTGTTTTCTGACTTATCTGGTTGGTCAACCGTTGGGCTTCATTTCACTGTAGGCCAATGCCTCTATTCTAAGGGGAAACTGTCCCTGGTGGTGGGAACGATTCTGCTTCCCTGGCCATCGGCTGCTGCCCTCCTGACCATTCTGCCCTGGGCGGCTGGATGAGCTTCCCCCTTCTGAAAGTCTGGACCAGAAAAGCTGTTCCTGGTGAAAATCCATTGAAACACTGGGTTTTTTTAAAAAAGGAAGCTGACTAGTAGAATGGTGAAAGGCTAAGCTTTTTTCTTTTTTAAATACCGTATTTTTCAGAGTATAAGATGCACTTCCCCCCACCCAAAAGAGGCTGACAATTAGGGGGCGTCTTATACTTCGAATGTAGCCTCGCCCACCTGCCATTTTCGCCCTCAGCATGTACCTGTTCCAGGCTGCAGAGCACATCAAAGCCTCCCTGCCTGTTCCACCCATATTCAGCAAGGATGTGCCTCAGCACAACAGCTGATTGGGGGTATCAGCTGCTCTGAAATTGGCTTCAGCAAAGGGAAAAAAAATCTGAGGCAGATTGTATCTCTGGTGCTGAAGCCAGTTTCAGTTTCAGTTTCAGTTTCAGCACAGATTCATTCAGCAGGGGCAGCCCCAATTAGCTGTTGGCAAAGAAAACAAGGGGAAAAGAAATCTGTGTCTGCCTCCCAGATTTCCCCCCCTTTGTCCTGTTTCAGTTTTAATTTCAGCCTGATTTAGCACAGAAGACTAATTGCTGGGGGGCAGATGCAGATTCCCACCCCCACCCCCCGTTTTCCTACCCAAAAGCTGGGTGCGCCTTATACTTCAGAGCATCTTATACTCTGAAAAATACAGTAATTGTTGGGATGGGGAAACAAGGACCTTTCATTTTTTTGTTTAATTAGGTGAAATTTGCCTAAAAGAGTTGTGACTCTTTTCTAGTCCAACTGACTAGAAGGATGAGAAAATGGAGGTACTTCTCTTTTCTTCTGGTCCCCTGGTCCAAAGACAAAGTAGGGGCTCATATTAAAAGCGTTCCAATGGAACGCTTCCCGAAATATCCCCCATGGAAAGAAAGTAGTAAAGAAGTGGGAAAACCCACCAACTGGCACTAGGGTAAATGCAGCCTGAAGTGAGCACCAGGCCACTATCATGGCCAAAAAGGAGGAGATCTGGAGTTTGAAATCTTGAAAGGTTTCATTTCCTGCAGGTTTCTACATGGAAGGCGAGCAATTAAAAGCTGCCATGTGGAAGAACCCTTAGTTTATAGCTTCCTTTCTTAACGAGGGTACTGCACACTTTTTATGATATCTCCCTATGAATTAACACAACATATGTGCATTTTAAGTGGAACTGAACAGATGAATACACACATTGCTTTACTGAGCATGATAATACAAATATAGAAACCAGGAGAATGAAAAAATGTTTTCTAGGAAAGGCTTCTGAGCAGAAATAAATGTGTACCACCGATAAAAATGAATTGCTCTGCTCGTAATATTTCTTGCTGTGGGTCACTCCTCCCCAGTTTTATCCCAATATTTCTTACTTAAGCCGCTCATAAAGTATTGTTTCTCATAATATTTTCACATCCTTCATATTTATTTACTCAGTTATTACTTTGTTGTGCATCTTTAACCTGCTTTTCATTAACTGCAGAATAATAATCTACCGCTAACCTAATTAAACGACAGTCATTTTTTAATAGGATGCTAAAACATGTAAAGGGAGTAGGATGATAAGAATATTGCATGTCAATAAATACCTGATTAAGAAAATAGTCTCTCCCACTTCCCAAATAAAGCTTCAGCAGCTACCACTGTAATAACTAGGGCTGTGTGCAGAAGTGCTACTTGATTGTGCAGAATTGTTTTGGCTTCGGTAACTGCGATGAAAAGGCCCCGCAGTATGGAAAAGCAACTTTGCTTTGAATGAAATGTCTCTGGTGCATGATCAGAATTTTGTTGGAGCCCAGGGAAGTGACTTCTCCCAGAAAAGTGTGGTCACTCTGCTCCAGCCTCTATTTTGTGGAGCCACATTGAAAAAGTGCTTGGCTGAATGAACAATCAAAACAGAACGCCCCTTCAGTGTTTCCTACTCCCCTTGTAATAATTGTGTTTAGAAAAGAAAGATAAGCACAAAGGATTAATTGAGTTGTCTTGTTGTCTCCGAGAGACTCCGTTTAACTACATAACCTCTCCAAATGCAGGCCACTTCAACATAGCCATTCATCTTATCAGCATGAAATTCGGTATACTGGCAAGCCAGAAAGCACGCACATTTCAGTGAAAGGTATAAAAAAGGGGGAAAGAACAAGGCGAGGGGAACAAGAACAAGAGGACAAGATGAGGCATTGCTCAGACCACAGACTCCTTGTACTGTGGACAAACCAGCTCCCAGCCCTTTTGAGTGTTGTAGACTCTACTGTTTTTTTTTCAGGGTCTGCCAGGACTTCCAATATTCCCCCTGATCCTGGGCAAAGCAGTCCATGGGGGTTGGAAAACATTTTTGAGTGAAAGCAATGATGTCCCTTTTCTCACACCCTGGCATCAGTAACAATTCCTTGGTGCAGGGACGCCATTATGAATCGCTGCATCCAAGCGATGGACTGATAAGGGGACCAGACGCCAAGGAGCAAGATGGCTTACCTGTCGCTGTAAGCTGTTGCTGCCGCTGCCGCAGGCTGGGCGTATCTGTAGGCCGCATAACCCCCCTGGAGTAGATGGGAGAGACAAGCATTAGGGGTGATGGTGTGACTGCAGTGTCACAGGAGAAGGGCACATCTTTTGGGGGATCTCAGGTGCTGGCTAGGAGGGAGATAATGTACCCACAGGCCCAGCCCCTCTCCAATCTCATTAGCATTCCCTGGGGGCCTTGCTACCATTAACCTGCAGAAATTAAACATGCTGAGGAGAGAATGTCACCTCCCTAGCGGGTGGCGGTGTTAACGAGATGTCGCCTCTGATAAATCTGTCAGTGTGTGCCTGAAGTATTGCCCAGAGCACTTTAAATATGGAGGGGGAAATGCTGCTGTATAACCCGGCAGGCTCACACCAGGCCAGAAAATAAATCCTGCCCTCCGTAGGAGCGGATGCACCCCTCGCCCCACCCTCACAGATCGCCCGCTTCCCCTCTCCAGCTGTCGGACATGCAGGCAAGTGGGGAAGTGTGATTTCAAGCCTTTCCTTTCCACCCTTAACCTCCCTCAGCACTGTGGAAAGTGCTGGGATGAGCTTTGGAAGAGGGATGAGAAAAGATGTATAGCTTATGGGGGAGGCTCCGAGGTTCCCCAACTGCTGCTGCTGCTTCCCGAGTGCTGGGCCTCGGGTTGTTTTCCACACTGTGTTTTGGCAGCCTAGGCTCCTGTTTGCATCACTTAATGAAAAGAGCAAGCAGGGGGGATTTCTCTTTGACAGAACAGCCTTCCAGGAAGGGCCTGTGCCTGGTTACCAGCAAACTCTGCCAGGTCTCTGCAGGAACTTAAGTACCAGAGGATGCTTTGACTGGAAATAAAAAGAAAGAAAAAAAAAAAGATCTCCTAAGGAAACTTTGAAATGATGGACTTACATAAATTTCAGCACCGTAGAATCCGTCCTGGTAAACCACTCTGCAAAAGCAAGAAGAATGTGGCTGTGACTAAGAGTTACTCTGGGTAGGGCTCTTTGAAGCTCACTCCGCAAGATTGGCTGAGTTCCAGATGGGAACACTAGAGCAGGCCTCAGACGGGCCTCTGCGGCTCTGGTGTCTGGACCCATCAGTTGCTTTTCTCTACCCTGACAGGAGGAGAGGTGCAAATGCAGGCGTCATGCGATAGACAGATAGAACTGTCTGCCTGACAGTCAACACGGAAGATCACAAAGGTGTTCCTGGGGGAACCTGGACACAGCCGCTCTCAGCTGTGCAGCCCCACACAATAGTCACACGCATTCGGTGACAGATTTTGCTTCATTTTCGTCATTTTAAAAAGGATCGGGTTTCTGATCCATATGGGGAGAGGCTATACAGTAGGATGATCAACATGGCTAGCTATTCTCTTCCACATATCACGTAGTGATGCTTTTCTTCCTGTATCCCTCATGTTTGTCTAATTAGTAAAAGAAGCCTATACAACGCAAGAAGTAAGATGATCAGCTTCGGAAGGAAGCATGGAAATAAATATGTTGTGCAAAATACACCAGCATGTACTTAATTGGCTTGCATAATTTATGCTGGCCGAGGAAACAGAAAATTCCTGTCGAAAAAAGTGGAATGCAGAGATCATGACTTCTCCAGCTGTATGAGTTGACTGTGAAATGTACCGTGCCACCGGGGCAAATTCTCTGCCTAATCTTACCAAAATGGTGGCCTCCGGAAATGCCATAATTTCCATAATTTCCAGACAATAGGGACGATCTGTAGTAATCTTTATAGGAAAATTGAGGCCAATGAGAAATCCAAGGATAACTCTGAATTTTCCAACCATGTGTCCAGAAATCTAGGACAACAGAGACTTATGTCTTAATCATACTGGAACCACAAATTGAGAAGCTTCAGGAAGGAATGTCTCAGAATTAACATGGCTTATAATGAACCATAGATCGCACTGCCCAGAGCTGAGACACATGGGAAAGAATCCTCTGGGTCTTGAGAAGATTGTACATCTAACTTTGGCCTTTTTTGGAAGTGCCAAACCACCCATTTTTATAAGGCAGCCTTTCTGCTCAATACTCACGCTCCGTAAGTGGGGATGGGTGGAGGGGGGGGAGCTGCTCGGAACGTGTTGTAGACTGTGCGTCCTCGGCCCCTTAAGTGCGTCCCCCTGTACGCTACTGCGGTTCCTGTGGCTGGATATGGAAAACCGGTCACTGGAGGGGGGGAAGAAAGAACCATGAGGACCAGCCTTGAGTAGCCCCAAATTCTAAACTGTGTTCTCCTTCCCCTTCCAAGAATAAGGGATGAGCTTTTCTCACCTCCTTGCTCAGGCATGTTCCTTGCAGCTAACCTATGAATCCAACCCATCAATTCAACATTCCTTCCTATAATATTTGAGGAATGGTTATAAAGAAGGGGGTAACCTATTTTCCAAAGCATCTGAAGGCAAGGCAAGAAGTTACACATGGAAACCTATCAAGGAAAGATCCAACCTAGAAGTAATCAATGGAATGGCTTGTCTTCAGAAATTGTAGTGCTCCAACACTGAAGGTTTTTAAGAGATTGAAAGCCATTTGTCTGGAATGATATAGGTTGTTTTGTTTGAGCAGAGGGTGGGACAAAAGTCCTTTTCAACTCTATTATTCTGTATTTCTGTTCCTATTCCAAATATTTGCCTTCAAGACTTTTACCCTCTGTCATAGGTCCATCAAGAATTATGCATTAGAGCTTCAGAATATGACTATGTCTCAGTTCTAATCACATTTGTTCTCTTTTTCACAATAAATTCAGATGCACACATAGTTTTCTCTCTCCACCTTATTCAAACCAGTGTCTGAAGCTGGTTATGTGAAGTACAGACAGAGGAATGAACTGTTTGCAAGGACTATAAGATCTACAAACAGAGCCACCTGCTAAACGGAGTGCAGGATGGCAGGGGTGAGGGCTAAACGATGTCTCAGATCCCTCCCAATTCCATCAGGATTTACACCACATTAAACCCTAAACCTAGGCTAACAACACAGAATTCCTCTACTTATATTCTAAGGCCCAGGCAAACAAATGAGATGATGGTTTTATGCGATGGCTGGGTTCATACAATATGCTAAGAGAGAGAGTAACTGGGAACCACAGCATCCTGAGCTATAAATTCCACAGGCCCATTTAGCTGTGTTGAATATGTTGTGCAAAAGCATATTAGCTGTGCCAAAAATATTGTGAGATGCATTGAATATATTCAGTGATATGTTTTACGGCGTGTTTATGCTACCCTAAATCTGGTTCTGAACTGTTATAATTTGGCCAGTCTAGAACCCTAATTTACAATGGGGAGTCAAAAATCCTTGCCATTACTAAATAATATACCTATAGATTCCAGTTAATAGTCTAATAATCCTAGAGTGAGTTTTTAAGATAGTGATTTGCCTAAAATTAGCCAGAGAATTCCATGGCTAAGCAGAAATTTGAACCGAATGTTTCCCAGACCCTGCCG
>JANHGC010007774.1:118391-140397 GCA_027560395.1 Boaedon fuliginosus
CGCCTAGCTTGGTCCATCTTTCTTTGGACGGAGACGCAAGTTCCATCCATATGGTTGAAGTACATTCATTTTAGCTCTCCCCAACATGTTTTTTTCTCCTCTTGCACCCCATTTCCCTGTTCCCTTCCCTTCCCCTGCCTAAGATAAGGCCAACGCTCAGGGTCTTCATGCTGCAGGGTCCCCATGATCCTGAGAGGCATTTGGGAATACGCATTCCTATGAAAGTGGTGTTACCTGATTGCCAACTTTTAACATCATCTTGGGACTTGGCTCATGCAGTCTGCTAATGCAGGGTTTGTTTAGCTATGGCTTGCTGATTAAAAAATGAACAGCTGGGTTTACCCGACACTCAAGCCATAAACCATGACTTAGAAGCACGAGAACTAGGTGAGCAGAATACAGGGAACCAAACACAAACAAATCACATTGTGGTTTAGTGCAATGTGAGAAGCCAGTCAAGGAGTGGTGGCATATACTGTTAGGGACTACTAAGAACACGAGCTGTGAAACCAGAAGTCTCCTGTTCAGTTCTTTAATTTGGTTTTGGACCAGCCACCATCCTTCAGTTTCACCATCACCATTTATATATATATATATATATAAAATAGGGAGCCGTTGTCCTATCCCTTTACCTAGGACAGCAGTAGCACCTGAGAAAATGGAGTAAGAACTCAAATGCGCAGCTCCGGGGAAAGGAGGCTAGAGATGCGTTGGCTCCATCCTAGGTTTGCATGCATTCCTCCACACACAAAACTAGGTGGGGAGGCCGAGCTCACTCTCAGAGCTGCGTGGTGGCGAGCAGCCAGCCTGGCACTCAGGGATTGAGGAGCAGCTGGGAACTGCTCACTCAGCGCTTCCTCGCTGAGCTGCATTACAACCACATCATTGGCACGATAGGATTGGCAAGCGGCCAAGCAGGTAGATTACAAGTGATTAGGGACACAAAGGGAGCCAGGAAACTTAAGTGCTGAGCCACAAATGCCCACGGGGGTAGCAGGGTGCTGGAATGGCTTCTCCGCACCGGCCTCCTGCTGCATAAGAACGCTGTTATTTTCACCCTGCTCTCTTTCGACCCTTTGCTGTCTCTGGGTCTCAGGTGGAAGTGGAACAAAGCCAAGCAGACAAAGTAGGAATGGGGGCAGAGAGAGCACTGACTCTTCAAGTCTCGGTCTTTCCTGCTACCTATAATGCAGCCTCTCAATCATGAGCCAATGGGTCCATTTTTCCAACAGGAATTTCTTCTCATCCAATTTTATACAACCCCCAGTTCCATCCTTCCAGTTTGTGTTTTTCTGGGAGGAGACACCCTTTTCTCCTTCTTCGTTGGGTGTCTACTTCCCTGAACAGCCCTATGCTGCCCCCTGTGCAGGCAGGCTCAACAGCATAGTCAGGCCCTGTAGGGAAAGTCTCTTACCGGTACCGTTTGTGTGCCTGCTATGGACTGCGTGCTGGCATCAGTGCCCGGCTGTTCGGAGTGGCTCTGTGCTGGGGTGTAGAGCGTCAAGGCATGCTCGGGAACTGTGCTCTGCCCCGAATAGTCCTGTGCTGGATGCGGGTGTGGTGGTGGAGGAACATACTCTGGAGGGATACCATTCTGCGGGGGTGGTGGATATGTTGCTGGGGGATAGGGCTGAGCCATTGCGTCAGGCGGAGCCGTGGCGTCCTGATTGCCCTGCAGAGATAGGGATGAGAAGAGAATACTCCTTATTCATGGCTGACAACCTCAAGCCAGGCTGTGAGCTTGAACCTTCATCAGCTCCTCACTCTCTGTCAGCTCAGGTGAATTCCAGTTAATCTTCCCATAACATAAGGCAGTTAAGTATTGGCTAAAACAGTAATTGCTTCTAACATGAAGGCAAGAAAGAATGCTATCAACACACACGTTTTATCTGCCACAGATTTGCTGGATATCATTTTATAGGAGCAGAGTGAAAGCAGTGTACACAGGACGATAAAATCTTCAGGGTAAGATGTGCCCATCATTATTCTAGTTTTCAATGGATTTGATTAGACTCTCATTCTCTTCTGGGAGAATTAGAGACATAAAAAGCATCTCACTGAAGGCAAGTTGGAATTACAAGGAAAAGATAAAATTATGTGTAGAACAAATGCTCTAGATAACCTGCCCAGCAACTTCACGGAAGATCAAAAGTGCATTTCTTTCATAGCATTCTTTTTCACGTATATTCCGAAAAGTGATTAGCTATTTAAAAAAAAATAAACTGGATATGACAAATTGTAACAGCTACCAACTGTTACGTTTCTACATCTGAACTGCAGGAACATCACCTGGATGCCCATGGACTTAAGCAGAGTATCAATTTGTTCACAGATATTTGTCTTTTAGAGATGGGAGAAAAAATGAAGTATAGTAAATATCGTAATGCTCCTTTTTTTTTGTAAATAATGTACATAATTTTATGTAATTTTATGTTTGTTTGTTGATATAATCTTTCTTTTTCTATTCTGTTATGTCTTTTTTATTAATAAAGTTTTCTTTTTATAAAAAAAAAAATGGAGACTGGAAAACTGCCTTTAGGACAGGAAGAGAGTCCCCAGTTCATGCTTATTCCGGCTGAAAGGGAAGCAAAGGAGCCAAAAAAGCAGCAAGATCTTTGTAAGACACAGCATGTGTTTCTGTGTATTAACATAAACAATTATCTTGATCAAAGGTCAGCCATATTTCTAAATGTTGGGCCTACTAAATTCAAAGATTATACTTTCAAATGGAGGTGGAAATGTCCTTCCTTCCAAAACATACATGGGGCAGTCACCTAAGTATTGATTTAAGATGAGATATTGCAGGGATTTCATTATTCCAGCTATTTTGCCTTTCCTGCCTTCCAGCAAAAACGGAACCTACATGTCCCATTCTCTTATAAGGATACATAAAATTATTTATTCGAAACCACTGATATGCGGTAGCATTATCAACACCTAAAACTGGCCTATCTTTGTCTTTTAAAAAAGGGAAGGGGATTCTGAACTAGAGAAGAACATGGTATTTGCCAAATGATACCAACTCAGTTTCCTAGATACTGTCTCAAAAATGTGTTAATTTCAATGAAAGTTAGGAAAGAAAAAACAAAACCAAGCATTATTGTACATTAGATATCTGTGGTTGCTTCTACACTTCTTAGTGCTGGTGAAAAACTGGACGTTTTCCCACAATTTCCTGGAAGTAGAATTGAAATAAAAGTTCCACATAGTACTGAATATACCACTATATTATCCACAACATATTCTTTCACAGGTTAGATTTTTCTATAACGTTTGTTCGGAATTAAATCCCATTCATAAAGGTCTTTCTGAACATTCCTGATTTTTTTTGGTCCAGTTTACAAATCCTCACCGTTAAATTGTTTCTTCTTACTTATGACTACCCCATTTATATACAGCCAATTTATCGAACAGCCTCTCTTAATTGTTCCAGTGTTCCAGAGGCTTTAATTACTGGTTTTGAGCAAAGAAACACCGTAATTTAAACCACCCCCTACCCTATAGGAACAAAAGCGGATGCTGAGACCGTTAAACAAGGCTATTTATCATTACTAACTGGCTATTCATCATTGGTTTTTTTTTCTGAAATGTATCCCACAGAAAGAAAATACAGGTAGTCCTCAGCTAACGACCACAATTGAGCCCAACCTTTCTCTTGCTAAACGAGATAGTTAAGTGAATTCTGCCCCATTTTATGATTTTTCTTGCCATACTTGTTAAGTGAATCACTGCAGTTGTTAAATTAGTAACACGGTTGTTAAGCGAACCTGGCTTCCCCCATTGACTCTGCTTGTCAGGTCACAAAAAGTGATCACATGACCCTGGGACCCTGCCACCGTCATAAATACGAGTCAGTTGCCAAGCGTTTGAATTGTGATTACGTGACCATGGCGATGCTGCAACGATCTTAAGTGTGAAAAAAATTGCCATCACTTTTTTCAGTGCCCTTGTAACTTTGAACGGTCATTAAATGAACGGTTGTAAGTCGAGGACTACCTGTAAGGTTTTGCGAAATGAGCCACTCTATGAGGACACAGGACACCCCCTTCCCTAAAAGAATAATAATAGCATTTTACTTGTTCCCATAGGGCAGACTGCTGTTGTAACTCATGGAGGTTTATTGCCTCTCACCCATCATAAATTATATGTGAAAAAAAAAAATCATGGCATGCCAACATAGAAAATACTAAACTGCAATGTCCTGGATTTTCTTTCAAAAGGGAGTGCACTAACCAGAGCACTTTCAGAGGGAAAAAAAAGTCTAGTTCAGAAGAATCCAAACAATTCCTAATAAATTTTCCTTGACCTAGACTATTCTTCAAATTTCTGTTACAAATTAACCCTCATCTACTATTTTAATATGCCTAAATTTATGCTCTGCTCAAAGATTCCTTAAATAAATTTTTGAATAAAATTATTGGACTATAAATCCTTTGACTAGCCCTAAATCTTACATTGTACTTGTTAATGGACATAATGTGGAGGGAGAAATACTCTGTGCAGAGTAAGGAATATTCATATTCACATGGACAGGAGTTCTAGTAGTGGATTCTATATTCCAAGTACTGGCAAAATGCAACTTGGTTCATCTTGAACATTTGACGATAAATAAAGATCAAGTCTGTAGAAAATTACTTCATCTATAACAGGAGATGCAATTTGGCAGATAGAAAAAAATGGTCAGTATAGGGAGATGGGAATTATGTTGGATTGGGCCAAGTACTGTATCCATTTTGTTCAACCTTCTTGGGAGAACCAGAGGTTGATGGGGATACCACAAGCAAAACATCAGGTACAACAAAAAGGCAACCCAGTTGAATGGCCTGTTCACTCTTCTGGACACAGAAATCAAAATCCATGACAACATGAATCACTGGGAAGAGATTCCCAATTCTCCAACTCCCACGATTTGTCATCAGGGAATTTCAAGTGATGATTCACACGTGGAAGATGTTTCCACCTTCTCTGCCTGATGTTAATTGCAACCGATTGCTGTTCTGTGTCTCCCACACGATGCAAAAAATAAAATAAAATTCATGTCCTCTCAGTCACTACTTACCACTGGAAATGGGAATGTGACTCATATGCTAGGGACATCTTATGTGACGACTGATCTTCAGGTGACAGTCATCACGTCAGGTATTATTTATTTATTATTGGATGCCAATCCACCTTTTTTGCACTATTCAAGATCCTCCTGCCTCCTATTTTCCTCACAACAACCTTCTGAGGCTGGTTGGGCAAAGTCCCTCAGCCAATCTCCATGACTAAAGGAGGACTAGAACAAGTGACCTCCCATATTCTAATCCAGCACCTTAACCATTGTGCCAGAGTGGTTCTCAAACACGCATCCACAGTCCCTCACAGTCCTAATATCCTGCACCAAGCCATCCTCCTCTGCAGATACACTTTCTCTCACTTGCCCACCAACATAGCTTCATACCTGACTGCTCCCCACACCCCTGCCTCCTTTCAATCCCTTATTCCTTGCCTTGTGCTGACAAATAGCCACCAGCCCTCTGCTAAGAGCCCAGATTCCGCATTCAGATGCTTTATAGCTGTATACCACAGTGCCTTTCTCTCTCTCTTGGGATGAAATACATCCACAGCTCCTGGAGCTGAGACAGGCTCTTTAATTGTGTGTGTGGTTAATTTATGACAAGGCAACATCACAGTGGGACAGGCTTGGGCAGGCAGGCTTTCCTTGCTTGAAGAGAGAAACCTTTCTGCCCCAGGCTCTGTCTTTAGGCTCTTTTATTCCCAATCACACCCTGGAGGATGCAGCAAAGCTGTGACAGTGAAAGTTGGACAGGGGTAAAGCCATTTCTGAACCTGCAAACTATTCTGTTACTCCTTGGGTTTTTCCTGCATGGAGCCAGGCTTCATTGGGAATGGGGGAAAGGGGGATGGTAGGTGCTAATAGACATTTGGAAGGGGCTCCTGGCAGCCCCTCAAGTTATTTTATACTAATCATGCTATACACCGGAGAAGAAGTAGATGACTAAGCTCAATGCTTTTACAGAAAGCTGATCTTAGTGTCCCAAATTAGCAATCTTCACTGGGGGGACACCTTTGATACCGGATATATTTTCCCTTTAAAATTTATGTAGCTTTCTGACCACCTACCACCCACTCCTTAGCCAAGGAAAACTTATTCAGGCAGAAATAATTGGTCCTTGAAGCTCTCCAGGAGACCATGTCTAAAGCAATGACCTCAATAAAGGCATGCATAGAAGGAAACTCCAGCAGATAATTAGGTCTCCATCCCTGGGTCCAAGGGAGGCAGCTCTATTCCTTTCTTCAAGCTTGAATAACTCTTCTCTCAAAGTGCTGGCAGTTCATAATGTCTCTGAAACCCAGAGTCTGAAGAACATATTCTAGCGTTAGTCCGCATCTGCATAACATTCTGAATTTCCAGAAATTCTCCCTTGAGAGAGGGAGGGGCGGCTTCATGTAAACTATGCAGAAAATAATTAGGGGGTAGGAAGCAGACTTTAGGCTGAAAAAAAAAATGCAGGAAGACCTATCCACTAGTTAATTGATCAGCTGAATTAGCTGGCCAGAAGCAAATGAATTCCTGGTTCAAATGAGTTTCTAAGACAGAGACAGGGGAAGAAGAGGGATGAAGCATGTGAATGTATGTGCACTTGTACGCATGAGTGAATAAAGGTTGTTCAATCCTATTACAAACTAATATTCAGGCATCTCAATGAATCTGGTATCCTGCTTAACTCAGACTTTGTGGGTGCTCTCCATGGTACTAAATCTCAATAGCCTAATGCAGGGGTGTCAAACTCGATTTCATTGAGGGCTGCATCAGGGTTGTGTCTGACCTCAGGGGGCTGGGTGGGCGTGGGCGGGGTGGGCATGGTCAGCACAACACCACTCGTGTTGGGGGCACCTATGGTGGCCTGGGTGGGGATGGGGGGATCCATTGTCTCCAGCTCCGTTTTCGGTTGTGACAGCCTCCTATAGCTCTCTGCTAATGAAAACGGAGCTCTGTTTTTGGTGGCAGAGGCACCATGGGCCAGATGTAAGCACCTCGTGGGCCAGATCTGGCCCGCAGGCCTCAAGTTTGACACCCCTGGCCTAATGTGTACTTTGCCACACTTGATCAAAATATCCCCAAATGTTCCACTCTGAAAATGATAGTAACAGTCCATTTGATGGGATGGTTTTAGAACCCGGACAGATTCAGGTTGATAGCCATGAACAATCAACAAGTAACTCCGGACCAACCACTTCCTCTCAGCCCAATCTACTCATAGGGTAAACACTAAAATGATAAAACTAACGGAGATCCCACATAAATCAACTCGAATCCCTAAAGTAAAGGTGGAATATATGTCTAATAAAGCAATAACAATAGCAGCCAAATCAGTAATAAACCAATCTGGATGCTTTCCAGTTGTGTGGATTGCAATTCCAAGAATTATTCAGTCAGTTGGGCTATTGTTGAAAATTCTCAGCGGTTAAGTATATATATTTGGAAGTCACCCCGTTTGTGAAGGGCTCACTGACTGAATCCCAGAGACCCATTTTGCCATACATTATACTTTTCAACTACATTAAGAAAATTTCTGAATTATTAATTTGTAACATGTGTTTGATATGTACAGAATTGCATTCCATTTCTTAAATAGTTTGTTATACTGGAAAAAGGAAAGGAGAAGGTGGCTGTGGTGCCATCAAATATATTAGCCACACATTCCTCTGGATGGCAGCAACTAGTTTCCTGTGAAGGCAGAAGGTGTTTTATTTTCCTCAGATGACAGTTGAAAAAAAAATCCCATCTCTTAGCCACTGAAAATGTTATCTACACTTGAGCTTTATCCCACTATTTCCAGCTCTACAACTTCTGGTATTCCCAGTGAAAATGGCACTTAGGGAGGCCACTCATATAGTTGAAAGGTGCTATATTGGGAAAGCTGTCTTATTGGCTGCAACAAATAAAAATTTCTAAAGTTCTGTTGTGAAACGTATTTGATGTCCCAGGAGATATTTATTTCCCTCCCTGAAATCTTAGAATTAGAAAATGATGGAAGTCTGTCGTGTGATCTATGCTATTATAGATTCAGATTTACTTCTCAAGCCGTGTGCCTCTTGTGACCAACACCATTTGGAAGTGAATCTAACAAAGTCTAAGAAATTACTGGAAGAACACTGGGTAGGTGTTCATAGTATAGGCAGAGAATTTTTTAAAGTCTCAAAAGGAATGAATTTCCTTCTCAAATATTTTTCACAAATAAATATTTTTATCTGACTCCTGTACAATGGAACGGAGATAGGGTAAGAGCTAATTGAGAACATTATCTGTAGATAAAAAGAAACATGCCTTCCATGGCTTTTGAAACCATAAGCCTTGAGTTAGATAAGAGTTACGTTCCTGTCTTAAGATTAATCATAACTGTATATCCCTTTTATGCTGCTTTCTTCACCCGGATGGATGGAAAGAGAAAAGGGCCTGCAGTGAAGACTGATAGAAGACACAATTTTGACGTATTATTTTGGAATGAATCTGAGCCGTAGTGGTGTTTAAAGAGGCATATTGTGCAGTGGGTGATAAAAATAAGGGATCAAAAAGAAGTGGCTACAATGCAGATTATTATATAAGGGATATTTTAAACACCCAATATACCTCTTGGTTAGATTTAGGTCTTCATTCTTGTTATCTGTATATTCCAGTTTGAGGAGTCCAGTGACTGTAATAGGACTATAAAAAGGCAAAGCTACTGACAACAGGAATGGCAACCTGGTTTAGAACTGAACTCTGGAGATACTCAGGTGGTGAATAGTTTCTAACTTTTAAAACTGATTATGAATAGTAAAGGAGCCAGGACAGACTAACATTTGATAGGGTAGAAAAGAAGACCTTGAAAAAGTCATTCGGATGCTGTGCTGGGTCTGTATTACACAAAGAACAGAATTATACAACAAATGATTTACCCTGTGACACTCCACGGAAGCAAACACTGGACTCTGAAGAAGCAGAATAGAAAGAGTATTGATGCTTTTGCACTTTGGTGTTGGGGGAAGACTCTTGAGGATATAGGAATTGGCCAAGAAAACAAACAAATGGATCATGGAACAAATCAATCAGAGTTCTCACTTAAGGGACAAATGCCAGATTCAAATTATCATATTTTGGCCAGGTTATGTAACAAACGAACTCTTTTGAAAAGGTTATGCTGTAGGGAGAGGTGGAAGAAAAGAGAGGAGGATGACCAAGAAGAAGGTGGATGGATTCAATTACTTCTGATTACTATCAGAAGAGCAGGCTGGGGAGAAATCATCCTGAAAAGTCAATGTGGTCACTTAATATTGATATCTTCTTGATAATATATAAATAATCTTCCAGGTTTTACGGCGCTGTCTTCTGTATTTGCATTTTTAATGAATTGCTTCTGGCTTTTGTTGTGCATTTATATATTTGTGTTGCATGCAATGTGGTCCTCTGCCTGAAAGTGATACAGATATGTTTTAAATAATTATGGTTATTATCCAGATTTTGTTTAACAACAACAACAACAACAACAAAAGTACGATGCCTTCAGAATATGTTGGACATATTTTAATTAATGGATCAGGCGCTGGAATCAAGGAATTCAAAATCCAAGGCAGACCTAAAGGAAATATTACTCGTTCCAAGACGGCCTGGGGAAGTTCTGTCTCCTTCCCTAATCATGCCAGAGGAGATCAGGATCCCTTTAATGTCTGATGTTTCTTTGCATCACTTAACTTTTCTTTTGGCACTACATGCCTGCACTTGGGAATGATCGCAAGAGAGAGAGAGAGAATTCTAGCTCCTCTGGGACTCTTGCCTGTCCTGATTTAAATGACTTGATTTCAGAAGTGTTTTGGTTCTTGAGTTCAGGCTCTGTAGAGTGAAGAACCACATTTGGCAATTTTGTGAGTTATGCACCTTGGCGTTCCCAATTCCCTTGGTCTCTCTAGCTCCAAAAGTCAACTTTATTCAGGTTACCTGTGAATCCTTCACACTCTTCCCTCTTGTAAAGCGTACTGTGTTACGAGCCCCGTTACTGGAAGAAGACCACATTAAAATATTCATCCGAGACAAACTAGTGATAATGGCAGAGGAGAATTACGCACGTCACAGTTGTTTGTTATCAACATTGCTCTAAGTCTGTTATCTATGTTTTCATTAGAAAACAGTAAATATGCATGTACTTATTGCTTATTTCTCAAATAAATGCGTAACAGTTGATAGTACAGGTAGCCCTCAACTTACAGCCACAATTGAGCCCAAAATTTACATTGCTAAGGGAGAAATTTGTTAAGTGAGTTTTGCCCCATTTTATGACTTTTCTTGCCACATTTATTAAGTGAATCACTGCAGTTGTTAAGTTAGTGACATGGTTGTTAAGTGAATCTGGCTTCCCCATTGACTTTGCTTGTCAGAAGGAAGGAAAAGGGGATCACATGACTCTGGGACACTGCAATCATTATATAAACGTAAATCAGTTGTCAAACATCTGAATGTAAATCATGTGACCATAGGGATGCTGCAATGCTCATAAGTGTGAAAAATGATCATAAGTTACTTTTTTCAGTGTCGTCGTGAATTTGAACAGCCCTAAACGAACTATTGTAAGTCAAGGACTATCTACCATAATTTCTTATCTACCGGAATGTCGAAATTTGAGCATGTGTACCAGTCTCTACTGTCTAGGACAGGGGTCTCCAACCTTAGCAATTTTAAGCCTGGAGGACTTCAACTCCCAGAATTCCCCAGCCAGCTGGGAGTTGAAGTCCTCCAGGCTTAAAGTTGCCAAGGTTGGAGATCCCTGGTCTAGGAAACAGAAGTCACATGCAATTGGTAACTAGTCTTGGTGATAAAGGAAACTTAACAGAGATTTTAAAAGGGTTATCAATTATGAGCATCATACTGAAGCAGAACGCGAATTCTAGGTAATTAAAAAAAAAAATCTTTTGAATGCGGGGCCACTAGTGAGGAGCAAGAGGTGCTTGCAATTTTCCCCAGCTGCAACATCAGCAAGCTGTTACTCTGCAACATCCCAATACAAGGATAATGCAATATCTAATGTAAATGCTGGCAGCTTCTTTGGCTCATCAGCTTTCTTCCCTACTAAATCCCACCTAACTGGGCCAAAAAGAATCAAAGTAAATATGTTTCACTGTGGTTTACCAGATCATTGCTCGCATTTGGAGACTTTCTCCAATCACTTAATGTGTTGCAGAGAAACCATCCTGATGTTGCATCATGTGAAATGAGTCGGATTAAAAGCAGGAAGAGTGCAGACGGGCACTTTGGAGAACACATTGCAGGGAAGGAAGGCACATCAACACAGGTCACAACTAATGTTCAGGCAGGGAACCATAAAAAGACAGCTCTATGGATTGTTCTGTTGACCACTCCTGACCTAAGGAAACACAAAACAAGCCAGGAACATGAAATTGATTTCCTCCTGGCCACATCTTTACAATATAGATACTCATCACTAAACACAGAAAAACCAAACTGAGTGGGACGTATTTGCCTGCTCCACTGACTTAAAAAATGACTACATGTGCCAGGCAACCGGAGTCGAGTCTTAAATTGCAACAAAACAGAATTTGAGAGAAAACACAAGTTTATGAATTCTATATACCAATCCCCCAAACACAGGACTTGAATAAGAAACAGGCAACTAGTGTTTTCAAGCAAAATAACTGTATGAAGTGGAAACGCATCCTTCACCCTTCCCTTTATTAAGAAGACCCTTCCAATATTTCTGGAACAGCAACACAGCTCAGAATTCTCTTTCATATGTAATTATGCCAAAACGATCCCTTCTACTCTGCAGCTATCTTTACAATTTGCAGACATCACTATCACTTCATCGTCAGCTCTCTGGAAACTGTGCCACGCCTTCAGTCATACCCCCTGTGAACACATTCAGGGCCCCTTATAGTTCAGAGCATTCAGGTACGTTCAGAACGTTCTTTATCTTTAATTATCTTTCTTTTGGCATCCAGAATAATCTTACATATTGAAATGGTTGCTACTCTAGTGTCATTTATTTAAATATCTATTCCTAGGAACAACTTCACTTGGCCAATCCAATTTGGCTTTGCCAGAAAAAGGAGATAAAGGTAATTCATACTAAGGCCAGTGCTTGCCCTTCCTCTGAATTAGCTTTATCTCTATTCAATAAGATCAACATCCATTGAAATATAAAATGATGGGAAAAGCGCAGAAGCAGCCAATCCTGGTTACGTAAGATCCAGGGACTGGGGAACTCATAGAGGAAAAAAAAAATCAACTGCAAGTATTCAGCACAGCTCTATTCTAATTACCCAAATGAGATTGCTATGCAAAAGGGACTGGGCCATGACAAAACTCAATGCCATGTTTGCTGAAGATAACCATGCCACTTAAGCGATGTTCCCAAATGAGAGAGATGGAATTAACATTTCCAGATGCATCAAAACAGGCAGTTCAACAGAGTCCAGATGAGACTGGAATGAAGGCAGACACGAATCTCCATATACACGATTGCTTCTGTAGCAGCTTTGGAAATATTTGGAAATTGGTTTATGGTTACAGTCTTTCTTACTGAATAAGGAGAAAGATCTTATTTTTAATCATTCTTTTAAGTTGTTGTTTTTTTGTAAAGGAAAATCATTAAGGCTGTGAATCTGCTCACATTCAAATTAATACATTGGACACTAGGACTTTTTCCATAGCACCATCCTGGGCTTTTTTTTCCATTTCTTTTCTTTTTTCTTTTTTTGCTAAAGTGAACTAATCTATTATACTCCACTTTGCCCTAGTTGGGGAATTCTGGGAGTTGAAGTCCACATATCTTAAAATGGCCAAGGTTGAGAAACACTGGTCTTTCTTGAATAGATGAATGGACTCAGAATACTTAATAATGTGATGGGAAGCCATTAGAAAATCCCGGAGCAAGCTGGAGAGTTGAAAAAGCATCCTGGAAGAATGCTCAGGCACCCTGCCATCTTGACATCAAGAAGATTACGTGGATATATCCACAAAGACCTAAGGAGTCAAGCTCAACCTGAACAAAGTTTCTCCTTCCATTGGAAAATACTTTATATATGTAGGTAGTCCTTGATTTATAACCTTGAATTTAGTGATCGTTCAAAGTTACAATGGCACCGAAAAAAGCGACTTAAGATAATTTTTAACACTTACAACAATTGCAGCATTCCATGGTCAGGTGATTAAAATTTGGATGGTTGGCACCTGACTCAAATTTATGATGGCTGCTTTGTCCTAGAGGTCATATGATCAACTTTTACAACTTTCTGACAAGCAAAGTTAATGGGGAAGCCGGATTCACTTAACAATCATGTTACTAGATTAACAACTGCAGTGATTCACTTAACTGTAGCAAGAAAGGTTATAAAATGGGTCAAACCTCACTTAACAATTATCTTGCTTAGCAATAGAAATTTGGGCCTTAATTATGGTCCAAATACTACAGGATTTTACCTGTATATGCCATAGGTAAAAATGGTTCTGAAATTCCCAGAATGGGCAGCAACTTTTCCAGACATGTGACTTTAGTATATAATTTATACCGTATAATGGACGTATCTGCATTTGCAGAGCAGTAGAGGTAGAAGACTTGGCTCACATACTATTTGATTGGTGTTTGTATAAGAGGGTGAGCGACAGGTACTTTGGTTCATATATTAATTGAATGACCCATTGGGAACCCCATATTAAAACGATATACCTTATGTGCGGCCAGAATCCAAAAACGATATTTATTATGGCACAGTACTTTGGTAAAATGGTTCAGTTGAAATCAGCATATGTGGGTCTGATTGGGGTAAATTGTAGGGGTGTTACCGAAATATAATTTTATTTTATTTTACTTATCTATATACTGTATTAAATTATTGTATTTTACTCCAATTTCATTTCAAATTGTTTTTATAGGATTTTACTAATAAATTGTGTTTGGAGCTCTATATTTTGATATGGCCTGTGGGCTAATCAATAAACTAAACTAACTAGTAAATAATTTCAACATTTCGGATTGCCTAAAACAGATAGGTCAATTTCTAGTATTCTTATTGTTGCCCAAAGTCACAAGATTTATATAAAAAAATACAGACTTAAAGAAAGTGAAACAAAAAATGTAATGGCACGTGATCCTATCCCATTTAAGACCAAAAGCCAGGTCATAGGGTAATATCATGTCACATTTCACCCCAATGTTTATTTGGGAAGGTAGAGAATAGATGAAAAATGCATTATTGAAAGTGACATAATTAACATTTTCTTACTCTCGGTGAACAGAAACCGAATAAACGGTGGAGGCAGGGACATTATGTAACAATACCGTAGATTGTTTTACTTAGTTGTTTTAGGCTGGTGTAAGGAAGAGATGGGCCTTCATTTAAACCAAAACCATGATAAAATTTCTTCATGCCTGATAGACTCCTACAGGATTGCCCTGTGAGAATTCCATGTCTAATGTACTGTATGAAAAGGGGTAAAGAAATATTTTACCTAAAATCTGTAAAAATAAAGAAGGAAATGTCCCTAATTGTGAACTGGAAGAATGTCCTATAACAAATGGAATTGAAGGGCTTCCTCCTGTTTTTTTTTTTTTAAATCAAAAGTATTAGCTGTTTTATTAAAAAACCCTAGACAATCAGAAAATGCACACAACTCTCTGCGAATGAAAACAAATGGGAAAAAAGAGAAAAACTGCAGAAAGCAAGGAGGTTTTTTAAAAAATAACTCAACTAAGCCTAACATGAAAAGGTCCACCCCATCTAAATTGTATCTAATTCTAATGTAAACAGTAACAAAAAATAAATAAATGGAAAAATATGCATCAGGCTATTAAACTTTTATAATTTTCCTTAATTTCATCATTACTCAATTTTTAACCAATGAATTCAACTTAGATCATACACAATCAGATTGTCTGTGCCTGAAGTGCTGATAAATTTCCATCGTATTGGATTTATGAATGATATTTCACAGACATATTTGCAATGCCTAGATATTGTTTCGGAGTCAACCAGGTTTCCTAGCATAAAGTTAGACCAGAGTTGGCGAACCTTTGGCACGTGTGCCAGAAGTGGCACGCAGAGCCATTCCTTCTGGCACGTGAGCTGTCACCCCACGCACATGTGCACACGCCTTCCGCAATTTGCGGTTTGAAAAAAAGCCCTCCTGCCCGAGCTCTATACTTTCTTTTCTTCCCTCTTTCTTTTCTTCCCTCTTCTGAAACACAGCTGATTAGCACCGATCAACTGTTTTTCGGAAGAGGGAAGATTGTGCGCAGAGGGGGAAGCATGTGTGCATGCACAGGGGGCATGTGCCCATGTGCATAGGGATTGCACACTCACAGGGGGACACGCATGCATGTGCATGTACGTACTTTCGGCATGCGGACCCGAGAAGGTTCGCCACCACTGAGCTAGACCAAAACACATTCTGGTGTGTCATAGTTTCCTCTCCCAATTTTTCTGGCTTCCTTCCTTCCGCTAACAACTATTTTCTGAAGCTGCTTCCTTGTTCTATAGAAAAAGGTCTCCTTGCCATCTCCACTGAAAACTATGGTTCATTCAGCTTACTTGACACATCGGGCAGAACTACTAAATATTTTGAAATTAGTGATTGTCAGTATAAGTAGTGGTGGGTTGACAGTCTAGAATTAGAGGCAACAGCATATATAGGAACCGTCTCTCAGGGGGAAAAAAAGCCTTTTCCACATGTCACCCAGATTGACTGACTGATTTGCCATCACATAGTTAAGTTACTGGAAACCACAATAACCAGATAGCGAAGATGGCATACGAGGGCAAATGGTAGGCATGGGGGAAGATTCAGAAAATAGATTTCAGCATTTCCGTAATTTTTAGAGAACATGGGAGCTTCTTCCACTGCAGAACAGAAATGGGAAGTGGGGTGGTTGGTTGGTGGGCAAGGAGCCAGTCAGAAAAGATACAACTGCCCCCCATTCAACATCTAATGTAGTTGCAGGTTTAATTTCTCTTGTGAAATACAAAGAATCTCCATTAATCCTTTGGCCGGCCTCAGCAGCGCTGATCATCCTAAGGATCTATCTTTTATTAGGGCTCTCCTGATTTCCAAACCATCTCACTGGCCAGATCTATACCTCCAAATGAAAAATCTCCTGGCAAAGGAATAATGGCACTATCATGCTACATGCATGTGAATGGACTGAATGTAATGTTAGGACTGCTGTGCTTTTCTGCTTGATTTCCAACTCATTTCTCCCCTCACCCACACCCCAGTGGTTAAGGAAAGGGTGTTGAGGTTTGCTCCTGCAGGAAATCCCTTCTACCCCCTGGATTCCATCAGACTTCTCTCTCTCTCTCTCTCTCTCTCTCTCTCTCTCCAAATGACCATAATGCTTCCCATTCTATTTCCCACAATCTCTTGGTTGTCTTGCACATCTACCACTCTCTTGTAAACCTACCATTCTTTCTTGTCTCCAGATGTGGCTTTTGCTTTCATGAGAATGGCTGTCCTAAAGAGGATGAACACATTTAACTTCCACCAAACTGCTGCTTCAGTGTGGCTTTGGAGGAACACAGGAGCATTTTCCTGACCACGTGGTGTTCCATCAGTGAGATTAATGGAAAGAAGTCTCACTGGGGTAGCTAAGACCAGAGGAAAGCATAATTGCGTAAATACATCCTGCTCCCAGAGCTGCCTGTCCAGCCTCCAAAGCAGAAAGGCCAACAAAACAGAAATGCTCACTTATTCCAGAACAACAAAGAAGTTAAGAATCATGGCTTCACCTCTTCTGCACCGATTTTTAGAATACAGGTTCATTTCACATGCATAAACTTCTCAATATATGCCATCCCCTAATACCACCTCCAGCAGGAAAGGATGAGAGTCTGGAATTCTACAGCCATTCTCAGGTCCACAGTGCAGAAGAGCGAGGCAAGGATTTATTTTTTTTAAATATAGAAGAACATTTAGAAACAATGTCAGTTGAAAGTTTGAGCTGATATAATACTTTCTGTCACTGCAGGATTTTGCTGCCTCATCATTCAGCTGAAAGTGTCACCATCCCAAATGTTCCTGCAGTTTCTTGAGCCTTGTTTCCCATTTAGATGCCTTATCCATCTATCGAAAGTGCAGCCGCCAGGCTCTCAAATGCCTCTAAGGGCAAGCAGAGGCAGGCAGCAGAATTGCTGGTAGGTGAAACAGCTGACATGATGTCTGGATGCTAGAGATATCTTGGCTCATGCCTCTCTCCCTTCTTCCAACTTCTGCTTTTCCTGTTAGACTTCTGTCTTCTCTCGAGTGGAAATGGTCAATCAGAAATGGGCAGGATGAAGTAACACAAGAAATAAATACAGCCACAAATCACTTGTGCAACTGCACTCCACTTTCCATGTTCATGCATCTCCTGTGTGAAAGAGGGAAAGTACAGCCTCTGCTACACGGACCAGGCAGCCATTCCAGCTGAGACCTGCACTGGGACCCCCCTCCTCGCAGCAATCTCCCTTCGGGCTTATTCCTGCCCACTTGCTGGTTCTTATCCACCCACCGGAGCTGGACATTCTGCTCTCTGGATGCCTCTGCAGCGCCTGGCCCAAGCTGTCTCATCTGCCTTGTTGGCAATGCTCAGAGTTGGATCTAATCTTGCACTGATTAAATGTCCTTCATTAACGAGTTTCTTTAATTAATGGAGTTTTTGGGCTTGCTTGGATTGCTCTCTCCCTGCTGGTCTCTGCCACCTCAGCACAAACACGGGGCCATTCCCTCTCAAGTCATTTAGTGAGTAGGGCTAGTTCCTGCCGACACCGCATTTTGCCGGTGGCGCCTGTCGCCTTTTGCTTGATGACTCCATTTTTAACATTTCCTCCTTTTATTTTGGGAAGGGGGGAAAAAAATCCATGGCTCAAGGAAGTTGTACTTCACAATACAAATATCAAGATACCACCCAGGTCTTGCAGGGTAACTGCATTTAGACCAGGCTGCTGGTCTTGAAATAAAGACCTCCTGGGCATCCAAGGACCTCTTTTGTTTGGATGGGGAAGCAAAATTTCTTGCCATACCACCACACAGTTGATCCCCACCCCCTTGTTTCACATGAAGAAAATGGAAGTCTTGATGTTGCCTTTTTGTGGCATGGGATAAATGGGGATGTTATTGTGATAACCGGTGTCAAGATTCACATCCTCATTCAATTGGAAAGCACTAGAGTAGCATAGTGGGCAAAGCTGTGCAGCCCTGAACATAAATGGGACATGACAATGGCGGGTCAGTCAGTTAACATCCGGCATAGCCATGCCACGAAAATGCCATCTGTCCGCCAGCTGGGCTGGCCTCCTACCAGTGCAACAGCCTCAACATCAGGCTCCAAAGAGGCTGTAGAGACCAGAGGCTGGTTATGACTAACTACAGCCGTGGCATCTGCCCTGAGCTCACCGCTCCCAAACTTTCACTGCTGAAGCAACCAACCTGAAACCTATTCACCGGCCTCCCAGATTTCTGACTTTTTTTTTTAATATATAGCAGGTTGAGAGAAAGGCAGCATAGTTCACTTTCCTAGTCGGCTGGAAGGAAGACCAGGAAGGGGCTGGACGAAGAAAACTGAGTATTGCTTGAGGGCTGGAAGAAAAGCTCCCCGGAGTCAAATATAAAGACTGTGCCATAATCTGGCCACCTCTGGCCATATCAATCAGCCATCTTTTAGTCTGTCCTTACCACAGTTATTGTCTGAATGAGATTTAAAAATGAGCCAAGCAACCATAAAAGCAGGCTGTCATTTAAAAGATGACAAACAAATTAGTCTGGCTCTAGACTGAGTTGCTGTCCTAACAGTACAGTATTTATCGATAGTATTTCCAATCCAATTCCTTAAATGGGCTGAAGGTTCCTCTTCTTTCACTGCCCAGGGACACAAAGACTAAGGGCATGTCACTGAATTAAATGGATTGCCCACGTTTGCTCTTTCTTCTTCTGTGTCCCACTCTTGCATTGAATTTAGGTGGCAATCGCTTTGTGGCGAGACCTCTCTCTTTGCTGGCATTCTGTAAAGGTCTGCACCCTGAAGCTAATTTTTTTTTTTAAATCAACCTTAAAAAATTCCAGAATCAACCTTGAAATCTTCCCTCTGGCCATCTAATCAGATATCTCCCTCCAACATCGCGGGGTCAAAGGCACCCATGGCTTGCCTAAACCTGGTTTAACATGAGCTGTGGCCATGGAGTTCGACGTATAGCAGAGAGGGTCTCAGAAGCAGCAGCGTTCTCAGCAAAGTGTGAAGCTATTACACAAATGTTGCTATTTGCTCCTATGCCACAAATCTGGTGCCAAGTACCTGAGATTTGCATGACGATCTCGTCACGCACACACTATTATTTGCTGCCCCAAACTCCCCCACCCCCCACATGAACATGAATGACAGTCATGATTAAAAGTCAGATCAAAAAAACACAGAATCTCTTGCTAAGATTGGGGGCCATGCCTTCTAAGCCTTAAGGCGAGCCCACTTCAATTCAGTGCCAGGCAATCTAGAAGAGAACGCACCTGTGCAGCCTCTTGTGCACCCCTCCCTGTCTCATTTAAATTGGTCCCACAGCTGCCAAGTGCTTAAAGTTAGCATCTGTCTGGGTGATGATATCCTGGCATGCTAACGGGCATCCTGCTATAACTAGGAGTCTGGTTGCCTGCAGTATTGCCTGGGTATGTTTTCTTTGCTATTGGAGATTAAATCACCCTCCTTTTGAATGGGAGAGGAAGTGCTGAATTGGGGAATCCGTAGCTCCCTTCACTTTTAGCAAATCAAAGCCATGTGTTGTTCTTCATTCTCCCCTCCCTTGGATGTCACAACTGCAAACAAATTCAGCTAATACTCAAGCCAGCAGAAACAATTGCTTATACAGCAACAATACATCGCATCGATGCCAATAGCTAACGTATTTGGGCATGCCTGCAAAGAGGCCGTATATATGCGTATAGGTGCACCAGGTATCTGGGCGGCAAAGAAAATGGTGAAGGGTAGTTCTTGGAAAGGAAATTGCTCTGTGGGTCCCAGCGGTTTTGCTAGGCTTGGGAGAGGGTGGTGGTGGGGTAGGCAATGAAAACTGGAATTTGTCTACACTGTGATGTGTCAAGGGTTTCACACACACACTGGAGTCCCTGCCTGTGTTTGCTGGGTCTGAGCCAGAACAAAGCTGGCTGCCAGATAAAACTACACTCAGAGTGTTATGTTCCCAGCTCAAAGCCTATTAAGCAGCAGCTTTCGTCCAAAGCTGCTTCCCCTCCCCACTTCTCAGTGCCCCACAGCCACTCCATTTGTGCAAATCTCAGCACATGACAAAGGAAGTAGAAGGGCTGCAAGAAAAGAGCAAGCCTCTTTCCCACAGGCTTTTCCTGGGAGGTCCAAGAGGAGGAAACTCTAATTGGAAATGTCCCTCTATTGAGCCCCAGGAACTCTAAAGGCTGCAACCATAAATGGGACCAACACAACTTGTACATGCAGAAGCAAATTGGAAAGAGGCTTTCCTTGCGGCTGGCTTTTAAAATGTTAGCATTAATTTAACTTTATATAAAGCCTCCTATGAGCATTGCTGCGACTTCCCAATGCCAGCATCCAACATAGCTATTGCTTGTCAATTAACTTTTTGTGCCCGCTTTCTAATCTTTTCTAATCTGGCCCTGGTACCCCAGCCTGGATGCAAGTGGGGCTCAGCTCTAGGTGGCTTAGCCTCTGCTGTTTTTTTTCCCAATTTGGCCTCCTTTTCACACTGATGCCAGTCACCAGGAAGCTGAGGTTGCGCCTGGGAAGCAATTGTCTCCCTGAGAAGGAGTTGACGGCTCACGCCATCATTCAGCCAAGCATTGACCTGTGAATATTTCATTACCCTCAACAATGCACCATCCATACAAAGCAGGGAGCCCAACCGGTGGGAACAAGAACTAGTCACACTGACAGGGGAAGGTGGATGGAGCTGATGGGGCTGGGGACAGGGAAAGCTGGCTGCTAAATTTAGGTTCCCCCACACTGCCTTGGGAAACTAGCTGCCACATCCCTGGTGAGCACAAAGACGACAACTGTGTTCTCTTCTATGCTTCTTGGCTAGCTCCTCTTCTAAAGAACCAAAGACAAAAGACAGGGAGAAGCAGGAGAAGACAACCAGTTACGGACTTGTCGACTGTAGGATATTTGCTGATTATGGATGGCCTTCGGTCCACCATACGGAAGGAAGCATCCATCCATCCGTTCTGCCAATGTAGCGGATGCACTTTCTGCCAACAACCCCGCTAGACCGGCAGAGCTCATTAATGCCCCTGGAAATATTGCGGTGGGATTAGGCAGGCTGGGCCATAAATCTATTGCTTGCAGCACACGGGAATGAACTTGCAGCGTGGAATGAATATGTTCTTCAGAATTTCATTTATTGTCGAGAGAAGTTACCCAGGGGTTGCCAGGATTTGATTTGCCAGATGCCAATAGTGTGATGGGCGAGAGACAGCGTCAGTTAGGAAATGCCTATTCAGATCTCACACTTGATTTAGCCCCTTAAACTAACTGCTCTGCAACCCATCAAAGATACGGCTTCAGGGGATATTTTGATTGGGGGCACGGTGCCTAGTGGTTAAAACACTGGGCCTGTCGACTGGAAGGTTGACAGTTTGAGACCCAAGTGCCATGTGACAGGGTGACCTCCTGTTCTTGTCCCATCTCCTGCCAACCCGGTAACTTGAAAGCATGCAAATGCGAGTAGGTAAGGACCACTTTGGTGGGAAGGTAAGCATTCTGTGAGCCTTGGTGTATAGTCATGCTGGCCACATGACCACGGAAGCGTCTTCCGACAACGCTGGCTCCCTTGGCTAAGAAATGGAAACGAGCACCGCCCCTTAAAGTCGGACCCATCTGGACAGGAGACACCTTTACCTTTATTATTCCAATTATGAGAGGTAGATTTGTTTATTTATTCTATATAGCAGGGCTCTCCAAGCTAGCAACTTTAAGACTTGTGGACTTCAACTCCCAGAATTCTG
>JANHGC010007774.1:150272-169864 GCA_027560395.1 Boaedon fuliginosus
ATGACAAGGGCATGAGCGACCGCATGAAGGGCCCCCTGGTCCAGGAAAGGTCGTAATTGGCGCAACAGGCGAACCTGCCTCCACACCCTAGTGAACGGGTGTCAAACTCACTGCATCATGTTGCTGTCACATTGTGACATCTTTTCCCTTTGCGGAGCTGGGGTGGGCGTGGCCTGTGCATGACGTATCCGGCCCTGCTCTAGTGGGTTGGGTGGATGTGACTGGCAAGGGTATATAAGACATCTCTAAGAGACAGATATTTATTTATTTATTTAATTTTTAATCCAATTTGTAGAGATACCTCGATGCTGGATGATGGTGAACATCCAGAGTTGGTCCTTTGAGCCAGGGTCATGATAAAGTAATCTAGAAGAATTCATCGGGTCATCTGGATCTAGCCAGTTCGGTGCATTAAGATTATCCTGAAAGAATCTAAAGGTAGCCCCTTTAGATGCCCTCTCCCATTAAATCCCTCAAGCAATTTTGCCCCTTAAAACAGTTGCTTCATTGTTGTTGTTGATAAAGGAGTAGAGGAACAGACATTAATTAAAAACAAACACAGACATCCCATCAGGAGCATGGAGACAGAGCAATGACTGAGCCAGTGTTTGATTCAGTGGCAGAAAAGGCGTATATCTTCTGTCCGTCAAGAGAGGGATGAGCTCTCTTGTTACATTACTCCTAAAAATCCCTACACCGTTTGTCCTTGCACAGGGTACACAAAAATGCAGAGATCTATCTCTCCACAAAACAACAAACACTCAAAACAAACAACTACAGCAAATGCTAAGCGTACCATCTCTCTTCAGATCAATATTCCTTAGAAACAGAAGAGTGAACATCTATTCAAGGGTGGCAAAAATATACCCACCTGAAAAGAAATGCCTGAAAATTCAAAGTTGGGGAGAACTGAAAGTGCCTTTCCTCAACCCCACACCCTGTTTCTTAAGTCATTCTTTACACATATAACCATGGTCCCTGGCTATATGGTTGATTCCAGATGAACTTTTGTTGTATAAGCTACTTGGGAAGGGGCTGGTGGAATCAGGGGCATTTGTAAACCTCCGGTGTTTTCCATTACTTCTTTTGGCTCGTACCTTTCCATAAAAAGGGAGAGAGGGAAAACCAAAACAGCTGTACAAAGATACTTTGATTACTAAGGATTCAGCCCTTCCTGTTGTATATACCTTGTGCAAACTAAGTGGAATAACGTGAATGTTGCCTGGGCTCTTTGCTAACTAGAGGGAACAGGGACCGTGACCCGGGCCCCACCCTTGGAGATGGCGCATCCAAAATACAGATTTGTGTTTGAAATGATTTGCTGGATTGCTTCGCTTCCATTCAAGGCAGTAAAGTTAATCATTTAAAATATAATCCCAAGAGATATTTCATTATTTGAGGTCTTCCCTTATGCATTCTCATTTATCAGGCCATTGATTTCAACGGATAAAAACAAGAGAGAAAAGAATTACGTTGACATAGGATGCAATGAGGGGAAAAAAGAGAGGGGTGGCTGGCTGATGAAGTGTACGTTCTGTGGTTGAGCTTTCGTCTTAAAGAAAGCGCCCTGATCCTGCCACTTCTGCTTTAAACCCGAAAGTGTTTGTAGGTGTATGTGTGTGTGTGTATACACACAAACACACACTCACATACATATAATTTTATTACAGATTAGTTAGAGAAAATAAAAACTATAGGATATAAAAAATAAAAAATGTGGAAAAGAAAAAAAAAGATTAAAAAGCAACTTCCTCCTTCACCACAACCAATTTTAGTAACGTAACACCATCTCTTAAAATACGAGTGCTCTCTTCTTCCCATCTCCCCATCTCTCAACTACAAACAAAACCCAAAAGCCTCATCATTCTTCCCTTATTAGCAAAAGTTCATCAAGAGTTACCAGAGATGACTATATACCGGTATTCGTTTTAACTTGGAACAAATAAGCCAACTCTATATTCCCCCCACCCCTGTACTTTTAACAATCCTGGTTTTTAATCCCTCAAATAATGTCCTAAAACATGGGGGTCAAACTTGATCACATCAGGGGCCGGATCATGTCATATCATGATGCTTTTTGCCTTTGCAGAGCCAGGGTGGCCGTGGCCTGCACATGACATATCCGGCCGAAGGGCCTGTCCTACAACTTGATTTTTTTTTTTTTTGCCCCTTCTCAGAAAATCCTTCATAAGATTATCAATCTCTTTTGTACATCCAGTAAAAAAAAAGATTATCCAAATCACTCTTCTGGTTTGATATTTGGATATCCTTTTTAAGCATTAAGACACCAACCAGTTTTGCTTGTTACGATCTTTTTCCATATTGTTGTAATTTGTTATACTTAAATCCACATTCAAATCCATTTCAATCTTATTTAGTTTATCTTATTCTTCTGAGATATCATTCTAACACATCATCTACTTATGTCAGACATTCTTAAAATTCGTGAATCCATTGTTTAAAAATATTCTTCAAAACATCCACTGTTACAAACATTTTGCTCCATTCTTTAACAAATCAAATTTAAGTACTCTTCTCCTTTAACTTAATCTTTAGTATCTTCTAGTTCTGTCCAGTGTCTAACCTTCATAATCCCTTCCTATCATGTTGGTTTTTTTTCCCAAAGAACCCGAACAATGACAGGTTCCCAGGGGGAAGATTTTTATAATTTATTTCAAATGTTTTATTCCAAATCCATCTGAACCTTTAGTCCATTTTTAACTTTCCAAAATCAACACTCTAAACATGCTTTTGCTGTTTATTCTAAGAAGTAATATTTTTCTAGTCCTTTAAGTGGTATTCAAAGCAAAGGAGAAGGAAACCCACTCAGTAAATGCAATTAAAACTTGGCGTTCTGAAGATTCTTAATATTTAAAAGCAGTAAAGAGGAAATTCAAAGATGCTTATTAAGGAATAGGGCTCCGATAAAGTATTTGTGTCCCTAAAAGTTGCGTTATGACTATATGAGCTTAGATGGAATCCCTTGACTCCCAGCCACTTGACTCATAAGCTCAACACAAAAACCTCAATTTCTGTGGTATATTCACAAGAACCAGCTGTCTGGAATGGCCTGTGGCCACCAATCCCCACCATATACTCTACCCTGCTTCAGCAGGGATATGTAGCTCGCCATTGCCTCATTAAAGTTCTCTTGAATCCAAAATGCACTGCACATTGCAGATTTAAAAAAAATAATATTCTGAGCAAACTAATTTCCCCAGTCCTTCTGCATATCCAGTTATTAATCTTTGCCTGTGGTTAAGCACCAAAATGAAAAGAAGAGAAACAGCACAGCAAACATTACAAATCCTGGTTTCTACCATCCCCAAACATTCATCACCATAGCTCATTGGGAAGGTCTGGATCAAAGTCCTCACCAGATATACTACAGCACCGTCCCCCAACCTTTTGGGCACCAGGAACTGGTTCCGTGGTGAGAGGTGTTTCCACGGCCCGGAGAGGGCGTGGTTTCATAAGCTGCCTGCATGGGGCTTCGCTTTTGCCTGGCCTGATTTCCGGCATGTCCATGGACCAGGAGTTGGGGAACCTTGTGCTAGATGTCACATTGACATTAAATGTCAGTTGAAGAGAGGTCTACCGTCAAGAGAAAGAAAGCAACATGAAGCAGAGCATGGACTGGCACAGCTAGGCAGTTGTAGGTCCGGCTTAATTTCCGTATGAGACTACCATGGAGGAATCAGATGTTCCTCCTAGTTCCCACACTTTGTGGTTGCATCAGCAGAGAAAGGAGGGGGGGGAAGAGGGTGCACAAGGCCACAGCCTCTCTGATCCATCACCCTGGCAGCACTGATTGGAAAGGAGAGGGGATCGATACAGAGCGAGAAGGTGTCGGCGTCAGGTATTCGTGGCTGTCAGTGGCTCTGAATGGTCTGATGAGGGCTGAGAATGTGCTCTGGCTTTGCTAGGCAGGAAAGTGCTGAAGTGGCCACTTGGAAGGAAGGGGTGGGCGATTAATAGAACGAGATTATAGCTGTAGTGCATTGGCAGTGAGGGGGAGTACTGAGCAAGGGCTGAAGAAACTCTATCAGCTCTTTATCTGTGGAAGTAGAAGCTCAAACTAATAAGGGCTGGGATGATCCCAGGCCAGAAGTCTCTCTCCTCCTGCATTTACTGCATGGTTTGATGGGGCCGTGCAATAGAAGTATCCAACTGTATTCATTCAAAGAGGATTGTGAAGGACATAATTCTTCCAAAAGCCATCATTAATAGAATGTGCACACTCATCCCTCTCCCCCTCCCCCTCCCAATACATCAAATGAACACCTTAAAGAGGAGGATGGATGCCTCACCACTTTGGTATAAAACCACACATTTGACTCTCATAAACAACAATCCCAGTTTAGCTCGTAGATACATTGCTAACCAGCCAACAGTTACCGTTCATGACTCCACTTGATTTATATTACACACCAGAGACTAGGATGCCTTGGGATTTCCACCCACCGCTAAAAACAATTAGGATTGCTTTTGAGGTTGCAGTGATAAAGCTCACTGTGTGTCTCTTGGCTGAGGAGCGAGTCTAGCTTTGCTTATTAACATACCGGAGGTTTTGGCATCTATCTATTTATTTGTTCTTTGCTGAAAGAAAATAGGGCTTTGTTTGGAAAAAAAAAACAACAACCCCAAAGCTACTTTCGTGATGGAGTAAAAGTGAAGCAGTACAACCTCTGCTTCAGCGTTGCCAAACCATTCTTTAAAACTACTCTGAGAAAATTAAGTATATTTAGACAGGTAGCAATTTCCAGAGTGGCTCCACTATTCTAAAAAAAGTACCTCCACTTTGTTTTCTTTATTTATGTTTGAAGAACATGCATAAAGGAACAGCCAGAAACTAGGGCAGTTGTAATGTTGGAAAGATTCAAGAAATAGTGACACGGCTTCCACAAAGGTTATGGCCTGGAGAACTTTGTGAAGTGCTAAACTCAAAACAGCTTCCAGGTGGAGAAAACCTGTGTTAACAAATGAAAAGCACTGCGGGTGGTCCTTGACTTACAACAGTTCATTTAGTGACCGTTCAAAGCTACAGCAGCACTGAAAAAAGTACATACTGCAGCATCCCCACGGTCACCTGCTAAACATTCAGATGCTTGGCAATTGACTCATATTTATGATGGATGGTTGCAGCGTCCCGGGGTCACCTTGTGTAACCTTCGGACAGGCAAAATCAGTGGGGAAACCAGATTTACTTAGCAAGTGTATTACTAGCTTAGTAACGGCATTGATTCATTTAACAACTGTTACAAGAAATGTCGTAAAATGGGGCAAAACTCACTTAGTCTCCCTTAGCAACAGAAATTTTAGGCTCAGTTGTAGTCATAAACCAAGGACTATCTGTATACAGCTATCCCATATTATCCTCCTTAATAGATTTTATGCAACAAAGTCAGAAGTAGTGGGAATATAAGAAGTTCTGAAGTTATTCCCATTAAATTTCATGGATACGAAAGATGACTGAACACTGTTAGTCCCGCTTGGAAGTGGCCATTGTTTCAACTCAATTTCGAAGCAGCCATTTCACACACAAAGGAATAATGCCTGATACAACTTCCTCAAACAAGATATGCAAGTGGAAACCAGTGGCTGGGTAAGTTGGAACATATATACGTAGAGAAAAAAACCTGCAAAGCCAAAGTAAGCAGCAGCAGCAGCTGATAAGCTCCTAGCTTAGTCAGATGCAGCAAATATATTGCAATACTATATACCAGTATATCTGGTTAGAACTTCATTAAAAAAAAGAATTTCTGAGATTCATTTTCAAGATCATTAGTATAATTAACTCTAATTAAATCCTCAAAACATGCAGGTCCCCAAACAACTTGGCGTCTCATTCCACGTCTTCCTATCGTTGGCCTTTTTAGACTTACCAGATCAACCCTCCAGGGATTGTTGGACTCCAGTTCCCATCAACTCTAACCATCAGGGCCAGTGGGAGGAATATTAGAACCTGTAGATCTGCATGAACTGGAGGGACACAAGTTCCCCATCCCATGCATCTCCAGTCCGATTCTCAAAGTTGAAGGGATAATGAGAATTGCTAGAGTGATAAAGGGTGTACCTCGGTGCACCCATATAACACCTGTCTTCCGCGAGCTGCACTGGCTCCCAATAGTCTTCTGGTGCAATTTAAGGTGCTAGTGACACCTTTTAAAGCCCTTCATGGCTTAAGAGTGTGTTACCTTTGAGACTGCCGTCTGCCACCTCATGCCTCCCAATGCCCAGTTAGATCCCACAGAGTTGGCCTTTTACGGGTCCTGTCAGCTAAACAAGATTGGCTGGCGGATCCCCCGGTCAAAGGCCTTCTCTGTGGCAGCACTGGCCCATTGGAACCAGCTACCCGTGGAGATCTGAACCATTCTGAGTCTGTTGGCCTTCCGCAGAGCCATGAAGACCTGGCTCTGTCGGCAGGCGTGGAGTTGATGACTCCCCTGAAGAGTGTTGTTTGCATGTGGTATGATTGTTTATGGTTAACGATGTTATTATTTATTGTTTCTTATGATGTTTTTACTGCTTTTGTATTTTAAATCATGTTGTAAGCTGCCTCAAGTTCCCCTTGACCGGGGAAGAGAGGCGGGGTATAAATCTAATAAAATAAAAATAATAAATAGTAAAGAAAACTCTGTGCCCACTCCTCTCCCAATGCAAGGGGTGAACTTCATTGCTGTTTTTCAACCATCTGGTTTTTCTTACTATCTGGCTCCCCCTTTCCAAGGATCCCATCTCCCAGCTCTCTCTTTTTTGGGGGGATTCTTAAATCCCTAAATATACTTCAGGCCTCAATGTCCAGGGAGGCAGGGCCATTGAAACTTAGTGAAATAGCTTATATAGCTGATGGTGTATTAGGATTATACTGGAGGGCAAGGCATAGAGAGACATTATTTCATTTTTGTTATGGCTTAATGAAAAAGTACTCATCAATATGCTAATTGTGAGTTCATTTTAACAACTCCAAATGCTGTTCTCCAGAATGGGACATTTTAGTTGCTCCTAAGATTACCCAATTGTGTTTGCTACTCATTACTAGAACAATCACACATATAACCCGGGTGCAATTTAAAGTGCAAAAGGACTTCCCCCTGCACACATACTGTACAAAGTACTAGATTTGATTGACCAATGCCATCGTTGCTAAAAAGTTTATATGCAAGTAGCCTAATTACAATTTGGGTAATTAAAACATCCATTGTTTAATCCGTAAAAGCAAGTTATAATTACTGGAGCTGCTCATTGAGGGACTGCACTTACTCTGGTTCTGATTAAATTTTTCAGGACTGGGCTGACCAGTGGTCAAATTGAGACAGTGGCTTCAGGCAGCTGATTTTTCTGAGAATAACAAAAGGGTAGCAAACTGTCAGATATTTAATTTACTAGTGCTGTCTTTTTCTTTTCCTTTTTCTTGAATGCCAGAATATGTATCGGGACTGGAGATGGACAGAAAGATTGTTTCCTACTTTGCCTTGGGCAGCAAATGTCTTGGGCAAGCAGTGTGTACTCTGTTGTAAGTATGAAAAATATAGTTTAATTAATGAACATCACCAGTTTCTAAATCACGCTTCCTTCATCTTGTGAATCAATCAGCCATGCAGATGTTTTGGAATTGAAATAGTTTTTAAAAATTGATTTAGTCGGTTTAAAGATGATTATAAACTAAACAGATTTCAATGACAAATAACCGTCTGTATACACAATGAATGACATAGCAGCAAAATTGTCTTTGAGTTCTGCAAAACCGTGTTGCATAAATATTGCACAATTTCCTTAATTACTATTGAGTAGTGGAGGCATCGGATCAGATGCTGGATATGAAACAGCCTTCCCCAAATATGGGCCTTCTGGATGGGTTGGATTTCATACCCCAACCTCCTAGCCAGAATCTTGATTGGGGAAGGGTGTTGAAATCCAGAAAGCACTGGAAGACTAGTGTCATGTTAAGTATTTATGCTGGCCCTGCAGTAGGCAAAGGGGATTAGCCCCTTTTCACTGCTTAAAAGCAGAAACCCCTAGAAGGCGGCTGAAGATAACACCAAATAATGTCCCACAGGTTTTCATATCTTGTGCCAGCACTTGACAATTAAAAAGTTAGGCGAAGTCCAAAGCCAGACAAGGCAGTGGGAGCAGCACTTTGAAAGTAATGGGAATGAACAGAGAAGAGGAAGCAGTGGAAAAGGAAACAGGGAATAAATTCGGCTCCTGTAGATTTGGAACGTTTTATTGGTACAGTATACTAAATCAAGAAATAATTGCTCCTCTGCCCAAACCTGATCTGGTCAACTTCATAGCTTCTTTTCTATCCATCCTCTTTGAGCTGGGTGTATATACCTTCTCTACTTTATCTCAGTTTATCTGAGGTTCCAACAGCACCCCCCCCTTCTCTAATTAATTTTCCTTTTTCTTATGGTTTTCTAAGCCTCAGTCTCTGACCATTGGAGCCATACTCCTGGATTTGCTCTCCAGACTGTCTTCTCTGCCAGGGATTGCCTCATTGTTTGTAGCTGATCCCTTAGGGCCAGAGATTACATCCTGGCAGGATCTGCTCCAAGATGATCCAGAGGCTTGGACTAGAACCTGCTGATTCAGTGCAAACTCCATCAGTAATGGATGTTCATCTCAGATACAGCAAGAGGGTGGCTCAGTTCTGGCAGAAGCTCTCTAGAGACGGAGGAGCCCGGAGCCAGCTGGAATTCTCTGAGTCAGTGAGACACCTGGCAAAGAGGAGCCCAGGCTAGGACATATCCGGGAGGGGTACTTCCAAGTGAACTGGGACATTCCTCTGGGCTACACTGGCATCAGTTTTCTGTTGCATTTTGCCAGAGGTCCAATTTCCTGAATTTGCTATGACGACTTTCTTTCCAGAAATCTTGCAAAAGTGAGATAAACATTTTATGACGCCTGACGTTCAGCCAAAGTGACTGTATGTAGGTAGTCCTTGACTTACAACAACAACATTTGTTTAGAGACCCTTTGAAGTTACAACGGCAATGAAATAAGTGACTTATGGCCGTTTTTCACGCTGACCACCACTTGCAGCACCCCGATGATCACGGGATCAATATTCAGATGCTCGGCAACCGGTTTATATTTATGAAGGTGGCAGTGTTGTGCGATCACTTTTGCAGCCTTCTGACCAGCAAAGTCAATGGGGAAGCCAGATTCACTTAACAATGGTGTTACTCATTTAACAACTGCAGTGATTCACTTTAACAACTGTGGCAAGAAAGGTCGCAACTGTGGCAAGAAAGGTAACAACTGTCTCACTTAGCAACAGAAATTTTGAGCTCAATTATGGTCATGGGTGGAGAATTGCCTGTATAGAAAAATGCCTAAGGACTAGGACTGTGTCATTTAGCCTACCTTACCAAATAGGTACCTTGGATTCATAAACAGCAAATTCCTACTCCTCAAGTTTACAGTGAATGGCATAAACAGTTTCCCAAAACCAACCAAGTTGATGAGGATTTTGGTTTAAGGAGTAAAGAAATGGACATCTGCATACAACAATCCTTCCCTCAAACTCATTGTCTACAAATACAATCTGGAAAGCCACGAAGACCTGGCTTTTTCGTCGGGCCTGGAATTGACCAACCTTCTCCTCCTGAAATGCTGATTGATTACTGATTGCGTGCTGTTTAGGTTTTTATATTGTATTTATTGTATTTATTGTTGTTAGCCACCTCGAGTTCCCCTGACCCGGGAAATGAGGCGGGGTATAAATAGAAACAAACAAATAAACAAATAAATAAATACGACTTATGAGTGTTATCTTTCCTTACATCTATTAGCCTAATCTGTCAAAATGTTTGCATTATTCTCCTATCTTCAGCAGAATTTTTTTGTTCTTTTCTACTCACAGAATTTTAATGCAGGATCTAAACCCTGTAGTTCAATAAAAATTAAAGAGAAAAAAAGAACTTTATTATACACAAATTTTTGTTTTCCCTGCCAATGTGCCAGATGTGGCCAAACAAATTAAGATCTGAATATCAAGATCTGAACTCGACTATTGTGGGTCATCAAAAGCCACTGAACATCTCAGTAGGAAGCACATACAAACACAGAAATGATACAAATACTTGGTAGATTATGAAATGATATACTTGATCTATAGACGCAGAACTCGGATATGTTGATGAAGGATTAATAATAGTTTTGATGCATTTTCCCCAAGGACTATATTCTACAGCTGGGATGAGGGAACCAAGTAAGGATTCCAGATATCAATAATTTCTAAAATGAAAGGAGCTAAACTCAGAATTATCCTGAATCTTATTGTGGGCAAACTTTATGCCAGATGTACATGGCCCAGTGCTGAGAAAAATTCAATCTTGTTTATTATTTTAAATAATAATTTTTATTAAAGTTTAAAAATACAAAAATACATTAAAAAACTAATGTAAACTAAGAAAAATATAAAAAAGAAAAGGAAAAATAAAAAGTGCGAGGAAAAAAAAGGCAGGAGGGAAAATAAAGAAAAAAGAAATAAAGAAATGACTTTCCCCTTCTTCAAGACAAGTACTAGCCATTTTAGTGATTAGCACTTGCTCTAATAATTCAATCAAAGATCTGTTCCTACCGTATCTCATGTTATTTATTAACAAATAATAAAAAATAATTTTGTTCATATACTAGAACTCTTTTTACAAAAAGACACATTTGTCTGGTAACTACCGGTATGTTAAAGATTAAATGTTACTACTATTAAGTAGCATATTAATTCATTAAATAGGTAGCTGGTATATGTATTTATATCTAGTCTTCTTCACACATGAAAAAAATACAAAGTTGTCTCCACAACTAAAGTGATGGGGGCGCATCTTTCATTGTTGGGGAGAAGTAATTCAAGATAGCTAGGCATGCAACCATGGATGCCTTAAACGAAAAAAAGAATTGGACTGGGATAAACAGAAATAGTTCTAGGAGAAAGCAGGCTGAGCTGGGAGGGAGAGTTAAACATGTCATTAGTTTAGAGTCTTTGTTTACTATAAGAGACCCAAGTCCAGTGAATTCTGTTGATCCTTAGCTACATCTAATTTAGCTTTTCTCGTTAGTTGATTAGATTTTTGCATATAGGTAGCAATAATAAACTCTACTATGCATTGAATTCAACAAAGTTTCCCGGTTATTTGCAGCTGACGTTAGCAGGCTTTCTCTGCTGAAGGTTTTATTTCAAGCACACATCTGCACAACGAGAAACAAGCTAAGCCAATGCAAACTCTGAAGCAATTCTGGCAAGCAGTACAGGTAATCCTCTATTTACAATCACAATTGGGAATGAAAAATTCATTGTTACATGGTGCAGTTGTTAAATGAGACATCATGTAACCACACTAAATTTTATCATCTTTTTTTGCCATGTCCTTAAGCAAGACATCACACAATTGCAGCTACCAATCTCCTGCAGGCTTCCCCATTGACATGGCTTGTTGGAAGCTGGATGGGAAAGTCACAAATTGCGATCATGTGACTGCAGAACACTGCAACTGTCATAAGCGCAAGCTTGTTGCTAAGTGTCTGATGGCATTTGTATGACTGCAGGATCCTGTAACTGTCATAAGTGCAAGCCAGTTGCCAAGTAATCAGATCACACCCATGTGACTGTGAAGATGTTACAACAGTCATAAGTATGAGAATTGGTTATAAGACATTTTTTTCAGTGTCATCATAACTTCCAACGGTAGCTAAACAAATGGTTGTAAGTTGAGGACTACCTAATCAGTAGCCTGATTACTGACTACTGTCTGACTACTATCAGTAGTATCAATAAGCTACTGACCCTTCCTTTTTTAACCATATTAGAAGGTCAGGAGACTTCTCAGTAGACACACCTGTTCATGAACAAGAAACTTTTATCTGCAATCTCAAACTGTAAAAGAACCTAGAAATATTGTAAGTTCCAGAAATATAATCTGAGCCTGAATCTATCTGTCTTCTTCCAGTTGGACTCCTTTAACAAATCCAATCAATCAATCAATCAATCAATCAAGGCAGAAAAAGCACTACTAGGCTCCTGATTTTCTGACATTCCTTGATAATAACTCTGCTCTGGTTTAGTAGTTCTTCTCGCATTCATTTTGCATACCTTTTTCTTTCTTGTTCTTCTGAACAAGTTTGAAAAGAGCATGAAGTCAAGAGAATTCAGTCAACTTTTAATATTGGCAAGCACTGCCAGGTGCTATTAGCTGGCTTGGGTTGCTCTTATGGCCATGGCGCATCTTGGCAAATTTCTCTCCCCATCATATAATTTCAAACCAAGGGAGGTGGAATGTTTGTATGTACACACATGTTCACATGTGAAACAATTTATTAAACCCCAGGATGTTTCTAGTTAAAACAACATATCATCACCACCACATGTTCCTATTTCTGGGATACAAGTCAATTTTATCCATTTCAGTAAATATGAGACGTGAATAAAATGACTCCATAGATGTCAAAATGGAAACTATAAAAAAAATAAGGTCCAGATAAAGTACTCACCAAATCTTTCAATTAAAGTTTCCTTATCACTGCTAGCAAAGGTATTGAATTTGGTCTATTATGTATAAAGTTTCATGAGTTAAAATGAAAACAGAAATTAAAAAAACTCTATGTATTTACGCATGTACATATATGCATCAATACACATCAAAGTATATGAATAGATACACATACAGCATGTCCCAAATCTGTAAAACACTTGAATATATATTTATATAAGGACTGTATTATAAAATTGTGGAAAATGTTGTTTGAGCAGGTGGGTTGCTGAGGGCATGTATTTGTGCGAACCAAACAGCCTCAGTGGAATGGCTGGATGTCAGGACATTACAAATTTCATCAACCTAAGCGTCACAGTTCAAGAGCTGCATTCCAAGTGGGAACATACAGGACATATTTGGGGGAGGTGAAAGGATGAAATGGAGTCTGCAAAGTTTAAGCTTGTTTTAAGGATCCACTTAGATTTTTTTTTAAATGGTAGCAGAAACTGGGGGGGGGGTAGGACTCTCTAGGCAGAGGTGGTATTCAGCCAGTTCCGACAGGTTCCGGAGAATCGGTAGCGATAATTTTGACTGATTCAGAGAACCGGCAAATACCTCTGATTGCCCGACACTGGCAAATACCCCCTCTAATTGGCCGACAGCATAGCCATGCCCATCAAGCCATGCCTACAGAACCAGTAGTAAAAAAAATTGAATACCACCACTGTGTCTAGGCCATGGGTGTCAAACTCATGGTGTCACATTGCTGTCACGTGACATATCTCAACGCTTTTCCCCTTCGCAGAGCTGGGGTGGCCTGCACGTGATGCATGCAGCCCACGGGCTGCCAGTTTGACACCCCTGCTCTTGGCACATAAAAGTGTGGCCCTGTCTTCACTTTTCATATCTCTGCTTTAAGTGAATGTGTGCAAACAGTGAAGGTACACATTTTATCAATATTAGTCTGATTAGATGTTATTTCCTGTAATTAACACCCCCCCACACACACACATTTCATATAAAAATAGGAATGAGGCATAAATAAATGAATACAGGCAGTCCTTGGTTACCGACTGCCTCATTCAGCAACTGTTCAAAGTTACAGTGGTGCTAAATAAGGAGATTTATGACTGGGCCTCAAACTTGCAGCCATCCCAGCAATCATGTGGTCACAATTTGGGCACTTTTGCAACCAGTGTACCATAGTTACAGTGTTCCATGGTCATGTGATCGCCATTTGTTATCACAAAAGCACACTCAATAGGAAAGCGGACAGGAAGTTGCCAGTTGTGGTCACACATGGTGTCTCACTTAACAATCATGGCTTATTGAATGCAGTAGAAGTGAAGTCGTAACTCTAGTCGTAGTCATGTGATGTTCTGCTTAACGACCATGTCACTTAGTGACAGAGTTGCTAGTCCCAGCTGTGGTTGGTTAAGTAAGGACTACCTGTAATCGCACAACTGCCATTTGATTTGGTCTTTACTTTTTGCTTTGCTTTGACTTTTTTTTCTTCATTTATAACCCCTGCCCCCCACCCCCACCCGCAGCAGAGATTAAATGAATTACCAATGCTGCTATATTAACCAGTCTTCATGTATTTGTCCAAAACTCTTTCTAAAACATTTCCTGTAGGCTGGCTGGGCCTAATATCCACCAGCTACTTCCAGGTTTAGGGCAGCAGAGCAGAAAGCTAGGCCGAAATTATTAAAAATAAGGACAAAAAATATGGAAAGGGTTGAAGAGGGAATTAACAAGAATAAATAGCTAAGAAAGGATTACATCTGCAACAATATGATTGGTGATGAAAGAATACCTATTCTCCAGCGATGTTTTTAATTTGCTGACATCATTCTCCTACCTCCAAGTTCCTTTTAAGCTATGGCCTTTTTGAGTTCAAGAAGGCTCTATCCTTTTGGAAGCAAACTATGCTTGGGTTTGTCCCAAACTTCATAGGACTCTTCCTGCCTTCAAACTTCAAACAACACGTACCAGAGTAAGTAAATTTAACAGAAGCGTTGATCCTCTCTCCACAAACCAGCTCACTATTAATACAGTCTGTCCAGTGCTGATTGCAGGATCCACTGAACATATAACCGGTTCGACAAGGCGATTCATAGTGGAGTGTAGCTTGAACCAACTGGTGCAAAAGCAAGCTGCTTGCAGTGGAAAACTAATAGCAATAGCACTTAGACTTATATACCACTTCACAGTGCTTTACAGCCCTCTATAAGCGGTTTACATAGTCAGCATATTGCCCCCCCACAACAATCTGGGTCCTCATTTTACCAACCTCTAATGAGGATGAGAACAATTTTTAAGCACCAAGCTACTGGATAGGAAGAGGGTGATCTCTATCCATTCTGCTGCACCAGGAAAAGGCTTTGGTGGCTTTGTAGCTTCTCTTTAATTTAGCTTTGATTTAGGTCAGCCACAATGCTGTGGCTCAACCCTCAATACAACTTGCACACACCTTGTGTTCACCTCTTTCTTCTCCCCAACCAAGAGAATTTCTTATTTGCCACCTAAATAGACAGTTTCAATTGCCTATCGTATATATGAGATCCACATACAGATCCAGGTGCTAATCGGGGCAGCAGAGCCTGGGGAGGTGACAGCAGAGCCTGGATTCTTTGAGGCAGCTTTTGTTTGTATTTGGCCACCGGTCTTCGCAAATCATTGTCTTCCAAATATTGGAGATCATAATGCAATATTTAAAAAGTGCTACTGAACATGGGACAGTTTATGCAGCGCATGCATTTCATTTTAATAAAACTCCAGCAAAGGCAAAGTTTGCCTTTTATATGGCTTCTGTCAACAGATAATCAATTTCCAAATCAATGTGTGCACCATGTGTGGAAGGAATTGTGAGTCCTCTTCATAAACTAAACTCTACTGTACTCTCCGATCTCCTTTGTTAAGGCAGGATGTGTGTGAGAGTTTTGCAACTAGAATAGCAGCTGAATTTTATATACACACTTCGGAACAGCAACTCAAAAAAGGATTTTGGAAAGAGTTAAATCTGCATTTTGTCAGAAGGAAAGCACTTCTATTTTGAAGGCACATACAGCTTAGAGCAACTCAACATCTTGACAGAATCTGAAGCAGCTTTCAGACTTCAGCTAGCCTGTGGTAGGCATGTTAATCTCCCCATCTCCAAATAAAAAAAAAAAAATTCAATGCATCTGCAATGGGACTTGGGTGACAGTGGATCACAGCATATTACGGGACAGACACATCTTAATACCTCGCTATATAAGGACAAATTAATATTATAGTAATTCAACTAAAACTCTGACATTCACTAGGGGATGGAGCAAATCAAACTTAATGAAACAAACGTTCAAATTTTATTTGGACTGTGATAAAATCCAATTTTAGCCCCACCATTTACCAGTAATGTTCCCTGCCAATAGTGTGGAAATTCACATCAACAATTCAGCTTGTCATTGGACATACACAACAATAATTTTCAGCTTGCTCCAGGCATAAAGCCCCCCACATTTTCAATCTACTTTTAAACATCTAAAATATATGCCCATCTTATAGGTATGATAACAAACACCTATGCACAGGTATCCATTATAAAAGCATACTGATTTATTTAACTCTACACTTATTGCTTATCTATATGCAGAAGAAATTTTACTATTTCCTAAACCTGTTTCTTAAAGCTTTAGTTTCTGGAACCCATTCTGAATTTGGCTGTAAATGCTATGTAAGATTATACTTTTGCTAACCAAAATCAATGCAATATTTCGGCAATGTACTCCCAAATGGATCAGTTAAACTAATATAATGTACAATATTACACACATCCATTTATATGCACACCAAGTGTCAAGCAATTAGCAAGGACTAATGAAGGAGACACTTATTTTTATGGTTTTTAATCTTGGAAGTTTAGAGGAGAAACTCTGAACAACGCATCTGTAAGAGATAAAGGGTCACTAGAGATTGCACTAGTGATCCTTTTACATTTAACATCTGTGAACATGTAACCAAATGTTAAATATGTACAAAAATAAGTCTATTATGACCGAACATATTAGCATCATCACTATTAAAACTGGGCCAAAATATTCAATTTTTAAACTTTTGAATGATGAATCTTTATTTTGCAAACAAGATAAATTAGCGTGATACAGGTATTGTGTTAGGCCAAGGATTCATTTAACTAATATATATCCCCTCGTATTAAAAATATTCTTCTTCTAAAAGGTGTTTACAGGAACAAATATTAAATAAAAGGAACGGGAAGAAACATACATATCCCCTTGGAGAGGCAGTGAAATGGCAGCTTCAATTTGCCATGTCTGGAGGCTCCATTCAAATCTCGCAAAATTGTCCATTATTTAATTATTATAAGAATATGAGAGTGCGTGTGCATGTGTGCATGTGCATGGCATCTGGACAATTTCTTGCCAAAGTCAAAAATCTTGAACTGGCTCTGGATTGTTGTTTGAATGTCATCAAACTGCTAATTAAGTTAAGAGCTGCGGGGTCAATTAAAACTGGACACTCTTGATATTTGACAAACGTGTTGATGGGTCTAAGTAATCTAGTTTTCATTAATCAACCTTTCACAGGGTTCAGGTTTTTAACGGATGAAAATTCCTTGGGCAGTAGAGATCTCAGATATTTTCCTTACTATTCAAATGTGTGTGTGGGTTTTTTTCCCACACCATAGAAACCAAGCCACAATTAAGGTTAAGGTTCAACCTTAAAGTTACTCTTGAATGCCCCAAAATGAACCATGGCAGGGAGCCTACATTCAGTCTCCATGCCACATGCAGCAAGGCCCTCAAAGGAATAATCCTGAATCAAAATGGTGGGGGACAGGACAGGAATAATTGTGTCACAAGCTGCGGCTTCCACATAGGCCTCTCTTTAAGTGCTTTGCATACAGTACATAGTTTTTGCCAGTTAATTTTTTTTTGTTTTTAAATATTATATAATGGTTTTTAAATTAATTTTTTTAAAATTAAATTAATTTGATAATGAATAAAAAACTTCAGATGCAGATTGTTTCCTGCCCAGGGTGAAAGAAGAGAAATTTCAGCCTATTTTCCAAACAAAACAAGCAAGTCGCAAACAAATAATCTCCTTAAAATTATGTAACAACCCCCCCGCCCCAAATAAATATCTACAAACAAAGTGGAAGAGGTTTAGGAAGCAGAGATGGTGGGGAAGCCAGAAGAAAATAAGGAGGCTTGAGAAAAGCTAAGAAAATCAAGCTATTCAGTGAAGCTTCTCGTTCCTCTAAATTCCCCTGTGCTGATGGTTTGGGCTTTAACCACTCATTTAATGAACTTGCTTGCAATATTCCCTTGCCTGGTCTAGAGGAAATGCAATATGCACCAGGCAAAATGTCCATGCAGCTTTCCTAAAGTCTTCGCTGGCTGAAGGGCTACGCAGTGCGACCAAAAGCAAAACCCCCAAAGGATTCCCCTAACAGAATACCCTCTGTGTTTTAATCGTATTAGCCCAGCCTGTCTCCTAGTTCAAAGCAAAGGAGGCTCCCCTAGTATCCCCTTCAAGTATTCATAAATCCCTCATGCAGCTGATGGTGATATTTTTCTGAATGAGTCTTCATTTTCCCAGGGAATTCCATCCCTTAGCAAGAAGGCACTGAAACGACAAAAAGCCTCTCAATCCAAACTCCCATGCTTCCTCTGGAATAGGAGCCATTCCATTCTGGCTCTCTGACTAACACGTACTAAGAAAAGAGAAAAATCATGATTCAGAGAATTCCCCTTCTCCAGATTGCTGAGAGAGAGAGAGAGAGAAAAAAAAGCAGCCGTGTTACTCTGCAAACTTAAGGAAGTCCTAAATGTGAATTATCTTCTCCTTCCGTTCAAAGGTGTGAAGCATTAAAGCCAATGGTAATAACCTCCCTTCTTTTATTTAAGATTTTAGAACAAGCCGGGACTGCCCTTCTACCCCAAAGGTGGCTGGCCACGTCAACTACTTAGTGCCAATGGTTAGGAAGCTATGAATTTTTTAAAACTCCTTTGAGCTCAAATGGAAGGGTTAGCACAGCTGGGAGACAGGGATTTCCGATGCTGCAAAGAGACTTTTGAAGCAACGGCTTCCATTCCTCTGGAGATCCCAGGCGAGAAACATGTGCGGCTCCTTGATCACAGTGCCAAAGTGAAAGAAAGTGCCGTGCCGTTGCCCTGCTGGTGAGGGTGCTGTGGGCATCACAAGCCCCCCCCCCCCTTGAGAGAAGTTAAGGAACTAGGCTCACATTGCAGCGAGATGCTTCAGCTAAGGGGAGACACGCCTGGCAAAACCAAAGCTGGCTGGAAATTGGGTTGCAGCACTTTGGAGGGCCAAGTTGAGACAGACAGATCTACCTTTAAATTACTTCACACGTACACATACAAAACAGCCACATTCAGACCACCCTGGAAGCCTAAAATTTGACTGCAACAAAAAAGGCAACGGAAAGAGAGCAAGAGCCAGATAGCCCATCGGAAGCCCCACATGCATCGCATCTGCTGGCAGAAATCAGGCTTTAAATAAATTCTAAATAGAGCTTCACCGGTTACACAAACAGGTACCCTCCAGATATACAACACAGCCACCTATTTGTCTTAATGGGGCGGGGGGGGGGGGAAGGTAAAGTTGAACAGTGCTGCACCCCCCACTTCCAAGCTCAGAGAAGTGTCATCTCCTTGATCTTGAGCTCACTGCCAAGTCAGCCCTACCGCAGCCAGACAGCGCACAGGTGTTACCCTGGAGCCCATCTCCAACCTGTGAGCAAGGTAGACCTGCCTTTGGGGAGCCCGGGGTAGGGGTGACGGAAGCCCTGATCTTTTGGTCCTGGGGAAGCCAACCACGTGTGAACAGGAGGCACAAAGAAGCGACTTACCTGCTGGAGGTAGAGGAAGGCTGGGGGGCAAGGGAGAGAGTGCGGGAGCAAGGCTGAGTTGGAGACCAGGAGGCAGCCTGAGTTAGCCATCGAGCAGAGCATGGGTCGCCAGCAAACCCAGGAGCGGTAATGTTGGCAGCTCCTTCTGCTTCTTCTCTTCACAGTACTTGCTTTTTCTTCGTTTTCGCCCCTGCCCCCCCTCCCTTTGGCAGCTCCCTCGTGTGGAGCTATTTAAGAGGGCT
>JANHGC010007774.1:180044-192171 GCA_027560395.1 Boaedon fuliginosus
CCTATTGCCCCCAAACAATCTGGGTCCTCATTTTACCGACCTTTAGAAGGATGGAAGGCTGAGTCAACCTTGAGCCTAGTGGGTTTTGATCTGACAACCTGCTGAACAAGTCAGCAGAGTCTGCAGTACTGCATTGAACCACTGTGCCACTGAGGCTCTTAATAATAAATAATAATAAATAATAATAATAATAAAAATAAACTACAAAGAATATTCATAGCAGAATGTCCTCAAGAGCTAGTTTTTCTTGAAACTTTTACATTCCTCTGGTTAAAGCTAGAGGACTACATCTATTTATTTAAGAAAATTTGTATTATCTTCGATCTGAACCTTTTCAACACGTTACTATCACAAATGACTCAATCATTATGAATCCACAATCCCCTGTCCCCATTACTGACACACATCTCTGCTTATTCTTCCTATGCAGCAGAGTCTGGTAGGTTGCAGATTCTAATGTGAAATGAATCGCCTCACACAACCTGCTCCCGACAAAATAATACTTATTCACATTTTAAGTATTTATACAGATATCCATACGTGCAGTAGCAAATTTGCTGTGTAAGCACATCCACAGAATCAAAACTACATCCTTTCCCCCCCAAACTGAATTGCAGACAGAACTTGTTCTTATTGTTTGCAGCAAAATCTAGGCACACCTAGTTCTGACTGGCTTTCCCCTTATGCCAATTGCAAAGATGCCTTCTTCTGCTCCCACTAAGTTTTTCAAATGTAAAAACGATGATATAAAAATAAAGGGATATTTGATATGTCTGCTTGAGGCACAGAGGGAATATTTAAGCAGCAGCCATGCAATGCACTCCTCTAAAAATGGTATAGAGAGCTTTTTGAGAAGCAACAGCGAAGAGCAGCAGACAATTCTGTTTTTTTTCCTGAGTTTTCAGGTAAATCCTAGGCTTTCGGGTTCTTCCTTGGCTTTAAGCTACCTTCTTATGCATGCTTATTAGGCAGTAACTCTTGTGGAATGAATTCATACCTTCTAATATCCTTCGAAGTGCCTTTGTTAACAGCTTGAAAGAGAGTTGAAAGCTATGATACAGGGAGTCTTCGACTTACAACTATTTGTTTAGTGGCCACTCAAAGTTACAGTGGCACCGAAAAAAGCGACTTATGACTGTTTTTCACATTTACAACCATTGCAGCATTGCAACCATTGATCATGTGATCAAAATTTGGATGCTTGGCAACTGGCATGTATTCATGATGTTTGCAGTGTCCTGGGGTCAGGCAATCACGTTTTGTGACTTTCTGACAAGGAAAATAAATGGGGAAGTCAGACTCATTTAGCAACCCTGTTCCTAACTTAATGGTAGTGATTCACTTAACAACTGTGGCAAAAATGTCATAAAATGGAGCAAAATTAACAACTGCCTTGCTTGGTGACAGAAATTTTGGGCTTAATTGTGGTTGCAAATTGAGGACAATGTAAGTAGTTGCCTAACGCCTCCTACAAACAATTGTTCCACCATGCCCTTTGCTATCTCCCCAAACAGGCAGTAGCTCTTCAAAGGCAGCAGAAAAAGTTCTGGTCACACAAAATTGTGTTCCAGGCACTTCTAGGTGGCAGTAGCAGTCTACTGCTGCACCTGGGCACCTGTAGGGGGAGATATTGCACCCCCTCTATATATAGAGCTTGCACACTCCATTTCCAGATGTAGTCTCACTTGAGACATACCTATTCTTAACCTGTCCCTAATAAAGACTATCCTGTTTTTACCTGATCTTTTGGTATGTAGCTTCATCCTAAGATCCCAGCCTCACACTCTGCATGACAGTGCTTTTCCTGCCCAGTCTAGAGAGGCCAAGCATTGAATATGAGCACATTAAATTCCCTTCACCAAATCCGCCACCTTTCCTTTCACAAAATCTGATCATTTCGAGGGGGGGGGGAGAGGTTATCACATGCTTTTATTGTTAAAGCTACATGAATAAATGAACACATTCGTACCGTTGTTTTCTTTTAAATATCTAATGGGTTTTTTTACACTGCTTGGCTCAAAAATCTTGTTTTTCTACTGCTGCAATTTTTTACAGTTTCCTCTAATGATCGGGGAGGGCATAGGGAGTTGGTATGGAGGAACTGTAATGGGAGGCAGATAAAGATGGCAGCAGAAACGTGAATGGGCCACCCCAAAAGTAAAAGGAAAGGGATGTGAAGCCAAGGCTTATAACAGAGGGAATGGCATGACAGAGGATGCTGATTATTTATGAGAGCACCAGGTTTCCATGAATTCGGGAATATTGGCGTTTGGGATCCAGTGATCCTGAAAGCAGGAAATCAGGACCTTCAGTGACTGCATTCTCTAAGCCAAACTTCACTAAGGCTAGCACCCTTAGTAATCCTGCTTACTTTCCACATTAACAATGGAGTAAGGTAAGGAGCCAGGATCCTGGCCAGAAAACTGCACCTTCAGCTTCCCTCACAATAGAGAACGGAGACCATCAAACTAAATACAACAGAACCAAGTGTGAGTTTACATCCAGCACTTCGTGAGACCCGCATTTCCTTCTCTGAGATTCAACAAAGCTTCTGATCTGACCATTCTTGCTTTTTTTTATTCAAGTGGGTATATAATCTGCTCTCAGTCCTCAGCCATTTGCTCCAGATTACTCCTGGTTGCATCCTCCATTTTCCACCACAGGGCCATAGTTACTAGAAAGAAACAATGTAGGAATTTAGTGGAAGATTTTTTTTTTCTTAAAGGAATGATTTGCAAGAAAAGGCTTCCTTACATTTTACTTTTGTTAAAGCAGTATAAATGTTTAATTCCCAAATCATGTAGTAATTCAATAGGGAGAGGAACGAAATGGATTTTCCCACATAGCTAATAGCTTCATCTCTCATTGGTGGAAATATGAAAGCCAGTTAGCATTTTACAACTCGGGGTTTTTAGAGTGGATCTATGCAAAGTTTAAGCTCTATAAAACCAAATTTCTCTCATTATGTTTTGGATGCTTTTTTTCTTCTTCTCTTGGCTAAATAAATGCTCATGGAGAAGAGGGTCTGCTTGCTTTTCTTTGGCTCGGTTCACACATTGGCATTAGGGAAAGGTCCATAAGGATAAATCTGTCAATGCAGAAGCATATAATTAATCCATAAGACATACAACCACCTGAATGGGGGTTAAGAGCAGAGATTAGACAGTCAGAAGCTGAACAAATAAACAAATCAAGATCCACTGCAGTGGAATAAAGCATTGTTACAGCTTGATCTTGCGCCTGTTTATTCAGTGAGACTTACTTGCAAGTAAGTGTTCACAGTGTTTCACCCTTAGCACCACAAGCTTACAAGTATTTCCAAATTAAATGAAGAGTTATGGACAGAGGTGGTATTCAGCCAGTTCCCACAGGTTCAGAAGAACCGGTAGCGATAATTTTGATTGATTCGGAGAACTGGCAAATACCACCTCTGATTGGCTGACCGCAGCAAATACCACCTCTGATTGGCTGATCACATAGCCACGCCCACCAAGCCACGCCCACCAAGCCACAGAACCGGTAGTTTAAAAAAATGAATTCCACCACTGGTTATGGGGATATCAAAAGAGCATTTATTACTTGACAGCCTATAGCAGTAGTGACTAAACTCTAGTATGCTGATATAATAGGTCAGCCTACTTACGTAGGCTGTGGTATTAGATAGCTGCTACATGGGTGCACAGTTTTAAACGGTACAGTGTATTCAATGAGCATTATTAAAATTATGTTGTCCACCCCACCTCCACTGCTGTTTCTCGCTCCATTTAAGTAATAAGATGCTACTAAAAATATGCAAAAATAATACTAGCCTTAAATATCCCAATTAAAAAAGCTGCAGCTTCCTAGCCGTTTTAGGCAAACACAAGTACTTTTTAAAGATCTTTGAACCGAAACTTCCTTGTTTGATCTCACATTCATCTCCAATGAGATGCATAGAAAGACGCACAGAAAAACACACCATAGGTTTGGTTTAACTCGGAAAGCCAGGAAACTGATAAAATGCTCTAAAAATGGATTAGTGAAATCAAATTCTGAAGAAGGATGCATGCTTTGGCTTCCAGCATGATGCCATTTGGACAACTGTATCCTGGGGTAAATTAACCCCCATCTGCCCATACATGGAAAGTCTGGCATCAAGCCTTGAAACAATCAGGTGCTGCCACTGTTGGAGACAGGATAATAGGTTGGATGGGTTTTGGGGAATGAATCAGGCAGGTAATTCCTATCTTCCTGATCTCAATAAAGCAAACAGATTTCCAGCGACAAGAGCCAGCTGGCCGCCTATATTTCAACTATCCAGGAATCCTAACTTTTCAAATAAATGTTTTGTATTAAAGCACTGTGAGTTAGAACAGAGCTGCCCTGAATTTTGTTTTATTCCCCACTCCCACCCCCAAATTGGTGGAGTATGGCTTTTGACATGAAAAGGCAGATTTCAAGGAAGCAAAAAGGTCCTTGAAAAAGTCCTGCTTTAGCAATATTCTGCTCCTGTACATCATTTTTACTACACAATGCCACAGTGCCTACAGGGATCCTGCAGAGAACAAGTTCATATTATAGCGCTAACCCATGGTATAATCAAGGGCAAACAAAATTCTCCCATTGTTCATCTTGAAAAATGAAACTTATACCTAATACCAGACAATTTGGTGAAGCTCCTAATAGCTGCATGCACAAGCACCCACGGCCGATTGCATGTTTCAATGAATCTGTAACTGTACAAGACGCTGATACAATCTCTCTATCATTCAAAGTTAAAGCTGACATATTCCTTCAAATTCATATTGCATGTTTACTGTTCGGTGCAATTGTGGATTTGGCCGATAACAAGAGTTTAGACACTTGTTTCAGGCAGAACTTTATAACATCTATTTGGGCAGAAATTACAGCTTCCAAATATTTTTTGAAACTATCTAAGAGTCTTTCTATTATTGCTTTTGTATCTCCCCCCCCCCGCCGATTCTTCCTATAGTATACTTATAGTTCAGAAATATTTTTAAATCTCCCAGTATGAATTGTGAGTTTGAACTCTCCACACAGATTTCCATTAATATGCAGGACCCTGAAGGCCATTCCAAAATCTTTTAGCAATATTATGTTGTCTTGGTAAAATAGCTAAATTCTTTTCAACTTCAATTTCTTCTCTGATTGTGAAGCATCTAGGATATATTAATATCCTGACTGAAAACATACAAGACTTGGAAAATAAAACCAGAGGTCAATGCTAGCTACCTGCTGAATAGTTTAGCTGACGCTGGAGTGGGATTCCATGCCTCTGGTGTAAAGCATTATTCTACTACAATGATCTGCATGAGGAAAAGGATATTTTTCTCTGACCTCATCACAAAGCCACTGCCTATGTGGCATGTGGGGAAAAAAATACTTGGATAAGTCTAAAAGGTTTTTGGAACAAACTGCTTCAGAGTGATGAAACAAAAATTGAGCTGTTCAACCACAACCACACAATAATGCATTAGAAGAGAGGGAAAAGCAGCTGAAGAAAAGAACACCTTGCTAACTGTTATTCACAGAAAATTATGCTTTGGGATGCAGCCGGTGTGCAGCAAATACCATGTCAGTGAAGGAAGAATGGATTCCACTAATCAACCAATCCTAGGAGCAAATGTCTCATAGTCAGGGAGGAAATTAAAGCTGAAAATATGTTGGGCATTTCAGCAAGAGGATTTGAAACTTACCTTCAAATTAACCAGGAAGTACTTAGTGAAAGAAACATCAAGGTCTTGATATGATCTTCACAGTTCCCAGAACCATGAATACTCCTAGGATTACTAAACATTCTAGACATGCAAAGAGACCTATTTTCAATTACTCTAGTTCTGCAAGAACTAGAGTGAGAAAAGAAGAATCCCAATAGCAGAAATAGAAGGACTCTTATATGGCTACAGGAAATGTTTGGAAGCTGTTATTTCTGCCAAAGGAAGCGTTATAAAGTACTGGATGGGATGGTGTCCAAACTGCCAGGTTGTTTTGCTTTCTTATGTTGAACCCATAAATAACTACACATAAATACTAAGTGTGTATTCACACTTCCAGAAAGACGTTGTTTTAAAGAGTACTATATAGAGGCTTTGCTCTTATGTTCAATTAGGTAAATGAATCATACAATTTCACTGGAGGGTGCCTAAACTTCCGCATACAATATATATATATTATATATATATGGTAATGTTCCACTATTTCCTATGATATTAGCTGAGCGGGTACAAAAATTTCACAGCTACTATTAGGATAAAAGAAGCAGAGAACAGAGACAAGAAGGAACACAGAGGACATTGTACAGAAACGCAAAGAATTTCATGTCAAGGCAAGAGTTGGCCAACTGAACAGAAATAACAAGGTGTCGCCTAATATTGGTTGTCTCATTGGGCAGTAAAAGCAACAATTTTACAAACAGTGCATCAATTTGAATCCGCACTGAATCGGTCCTTCAATTTCTGAGTCACAATCTTAAATAATGACAATTGACACATGTGGAACATGTGTGATTCCATCAATCTAGGCCCTATACATAGGTGCATTTTCCCTCAAATATGCAGACTTTAGCTGTGAGGATAGTAGCAATGGCACCAAGAGAGGTGACAGGGCAAGCAAGCAAGCAAGCAAACAGGCAGGTGAAATGGCTAAGGCAGAGAACCAAGTAAAGAACAGAGTCAACTGCACAGGGTTCAAAAAAGCCAAGATGGTGGTACAGCCAGGGTCCCATCCCTTTTTACATTTGAGCAATGCATGTTAAAAAGGGCAGGGCTTTGACTGCACAGCCACCCACCATTTCATTCTGAGCCCTTGAGGAGCTGACGAAGATTAATGTAAATGTTGACCGTTCGTAAATATTATTAGGTGCAAATAGAAATGCATGTTATTTCCACAGCAAGGAAGATAAAGCAGAAATGGTTAATTTGACTATTTTATTCAAAGAGGAGAATATTTTAAAGTACATTTTTTCATTTAGGCATCACTTCTGGATTTTGTGCTTGTGATGGAAAAAAATATGAAACTTTGACTTTGGTTTGTCGTTTAGACAGATTTTTCTTTAGAGGAATGTCTAGTTATATACTATTGTGTAAAAAGCAAAAAACTGAGGCTGGAATGTTTTTTTCGTGCACTGTGTTAAAAAGAGTCAGAAGTCAACACCTTTTTTTTTCTTTTTTCCCCTGTACTGTACATTTCCTTTTCCCCCTTCTCCTAATTTCCTATTTTCTATTTTTCTTTGTGTTTTATATATAGATAAAACAATAAAAGCCCATGAAAAAAAGAAAGTGGTTTACCATCACCAGCTGCACCACACCCACAACTCTAATGCAGAATATAGGGTTCAGGTGTTCAGAAAATAAAACATTTCTTTAAAAAACTGTTATCTTAGAAAAGAGTGTCTTAATTACCTGCAATAAAGGCAAAACAACTGTGATATTCTGATAAGATCTCCTCTAACAACTGTAACCAGTGGATTTTTTCTATTTCTTCCCTCTTTCTTTGCACTAAATAATCTGGAAAAGACCCCATGATACAATCAGCAGAGTTCTTTGATCTTTGGTAATACAATTAAATAAACAGATAAAAATAATCAGTTTAGCAGCTTATTGCCTGCATCGAAGCAGCCTGTACATAGCTATGAGTTTTGTAGAAAGTTTTATCTGAGACTGCAGGAGATGAGAAAGGAGAGATATTAGTCAGTTCATATGAATAATTGTATTCTGTCCTTTTCAATTAAATCATGCAAAGCTCAGTTTTTCTTTTGAACTTGGCAGCCTGTTGATGGTTAAAGAATTTCCTCCGGACAGTAAAAAGGCAGCAGGTTTTCCAGGGCTTCACATTCTGCCTCCCAGGGATCTTGTTGACATATAGTTGGCTTTCCTCATGCTGGGATCTACCTGATTTTTGGATCTCTTTGTTTTCAAAAGAAAAAAAAAGCGCTATCTGAATATCTTCTTATATGTTGGCATACAACCATAATAAAACTTTAACTTACATATATGCAGACATTCTATAACTTTTTGTATGTAGAGTTTTACCAAGAAAATCTGAGTGCATAGGTTTTAGGATTTTGAATCAATTGGAGAAAAAAATGTTGAATCTATTGAAGGTGATAAAATACTACCTTCTTAGACTCAGCCAAGAGACTTCTTAGCTAGGTCACTGAGAACTGGGCCAGAGCAGGAGTCTTCTTAATGCAGGTTTGCCTGCTGCGCCAGTTGCGCCCTTTCCTGGACCAGGAGGCTCTTCTCACGGTTACTCATGCCCTCGTCACCTCACATTTAGACTACTGTAATGCGATCGACATGGGGCTGCCCCTGAAGAGCACTCGGAGACTTCAACTGGCGCAGAATGCAGCCGCGTGAGTGATTGAGGGTGTACCACGGTGCACCCGTATAACACCGATCCTCCGCGAGCTGCATTGGCTGCCAGTGGTCTTCCGGGTGTAATTCAAGGTGCTAGTAACAACTTTTAAAGCCCTTCAAGGCTTAGGAGTGGGGTACCTTTGAAACCGCCTTCTGCCACCGTATGCCTCCCAGCACCCGGTTAGGTCCCACAGAGAGGGCCTGCTAAGGGTCCCGTCAGCCAAACAATGTCGGCTGGCAGGTCCCCATGCTAAGGCCTTCTCTGTGGCGGTACCGACCCGCTGGAACCAACTCCCAGTAGAGATCAGGCCCATCACGACTCTATTGGCCTTTCATAAAGCCACTAAGACCTGGCTCTGGCGGAAGGCCTGGAGTTAATGTACCCTCCCCCTTGGATGATTGTTGAATGGATTATATTGTTTTTATTGTATACCATTGTATTTTATTGCTGTTAGCTGCCTCGAGTTCCCCTTGCCTGGAGGAGAGAGATGGGAGAGAGGGGGTATAAATCTAATTAAATAAATAAATACTTAAAACCAACCCCAGATTCTCTAGCACAACTGAAATATTGCTCTACTCTGTCTTGATAATATATACCACACCACTGCCCATGACCTTCAGCCCTCCAAAATTAAATGATGTCTATATGTATATGTGCATGTGTATGTGTGTGCGTGTAACTATTTACTACCCTTGCCATATAGACAATAACCATTTACATGGCAGGCCAAAGGAATATAAGTAAAGCCTACAATTCGATGACTGTAAACCAAGACAAAAATCCAGAACCCAAATTGTAAAATTATTCTGTTCCAGAGACCATTATATTAAAAAAATACTCCAGAATCTTTTTTTTTAATGTAGCACAATGTACATTTAAATTAAATTTATTACCTTCTGGTATGTAAGATGAAATTAGTGACTTTTCAAAATTGCGATACAAGGAAATTCCCAGTATTCTTCTTACGTCCTGTTAATGTAGGACTTGTTTTTCTACAATATTGTGTATTTTTAGCAAGTAGTGCATAACCACTGTATAGAATTTGAAATTTAAATTTTTATGGAACAGTGAAATGCCAAATGTTGCCGAGAAAACTTTGGGATGGTTGTACTGCATATACAGATAGTCCTGGAGTTACGACCAAAATTGAGCCCAAAATGTATGTTGCTAAATGAAATCTTTGAGCTTTGCCCCATATTCCGACCTTTCTTGCCACAGCTTTTAAGTGAATCATTGTAGTAGTTAAGTTAGTAACATGGTTGTTAAGTGAATCCGGCTTCCCCATTGACTTTGCTTGTCAGAAGATCGTAAAAGGGGATCACATAACCCAGGGACACTGCAACCGTCATAAATACGAGTCAGTTGCCAAGCATATGAATTTTGATCATGTGACCGTGGGGATGCTGCAATTCTAGAGTGAAAAATGATCATAAGTCACTTTTTTTCAGTGCCATTGTAACTTTGAAAGGTCATTAAATAAACTGTTTTAAGTCAAGGAATACCTGTATACTTGTGGTAACACATCATTATGTAGGCACAGATACTTAGGAAGAAAAATTTAGGGCTCTGATCCTCCATCTAACCCCATCTCCAAAAACACTATCCATATTTTGCCATAGAAATATATTGTATTTGGTACTGCTGTGTAGCATTGTAATGCATTATATCTAAAAGAAAAGAGAAGGGAAGCAACTCCATTGCAGAATAGGGTGATGGGAATTCTAGAGGGACAGACTGTCAGAAGTGGCAGGAGGGATACTATAATTCTTGCTCCTGCTTTCCTTAGCAGAAAAAAAATACAAATAGAAATCCCAAAATGCAAAGACTCAAGTCTTTTCCTTCTCCAATATTGTAGTTCTTTATCCACAAAAGGTTTCTTTTTCATAAACTCACTTGATATGCATCATGTTTTTAGCCAATTAATAGTCTGATCACCCACTTTAACCCATTCTAGTATTTCCACAAAGTGTATAGGACAACAGAAATAGAATAATATCAAATTCTGGTTTATTTCACCAATATAAAAATAATATATAAATAACTTAACTTTCACAGCACAAAAGATCAGTGCTACTTTCAGGTTAGCAAATGAATAGAAATGTTTTTCCTCAATGTGAGGATGAGACAAATTCCATAGGAATTACATACATAATATATAATTATATAAATACATATCTTCAGCCAGCAAACATATATATTAGTCAATTATGTATAGCAGCTTTATAAAAGCACAGATAGTTCCCCCCCAAAAAAAACATTCTGTTTTTTCTCTCTTTCACACAGTTTGTGTCATTACAATCAACTCCCAAACTATAAATATTAACATCTTATAAATATATTCGCATAAATAAGTTCAGTGCAAATTTCCTCAGTTTGTTTTCACACCAGAGTTTCCAAACATTAACTCCGGGAAGGAAAAGGTGAAAGATGGGGATAAAAAAGAATCAATCTTGGTTGACTTTGACTTTGCTCGGCTTCACAACGTGACTAAGTGTTCCAAATAACCGGTCCCAGTGCGTAAAGTAAGGCGCATAGTTGAACTTGAACTTCAGGTGGTGGAGATCATGGTGAGGAGCTCCTCCATACAGGCCAAAGGGCACCAGTCTGTGGGTTGACCAGGGCAGGTCATAGCCAGAATGATCTTCCACTGACAACCAGATGTTGGCCAGGAAGAAAGTCATTTCTGTCAAAGGATGGCACCTCAGCAGCATTGGACCAACCACAGCAAAGAAACCCAGCCAGAGCAACTCCCAAACGCTGGCATACTGTGTGGTCAGAGCGAAGGTAGAGACGTGCTTGTGGTGGATCTTGTGGAAATTTTTGTACAGCCATGGCACCTTGTGGTGGAGCAAATGCCACAAAAAGGACAAGAAGTCGAAGAGCAGCAGGCAAGCAGCGACCTGCAGGAGAAGAGTTGGTACCTCGGGAGCGATGCTCGGCAAGCTCACCGGCCTCCAGTACCAATGCGCAACAGTCACTGGGAAGATGCACACGATGTGGTGATAGATGCTTTGGGCCAGGCAGAGGCCCACCATCTGCGCTGTAGGCGACGTCTGCGGTTGGATTTTATACTTCCTCAAGACGGAGATCCAAGGGCTTAACAAATCCAGAACGATAAAAGGCAAGCAGAAAGCGGTATAGATTGCAAAATTGAAGAGCGCCGGGAAAAACGGAGACTTCATCAAGTCCTCCCGCCTCCGGACAACGTCCCAGAGAGGCTGTAGAGCCGGCACGTTTGGCAAGTCATTTGTCTGGTTACAAAAAAGCAGCGTGCTTCCGTTGTGTGTGCTGCTTTCCATTGCAGCCGTCGCCGTCGCTGTGCTGTTTGTATACTGGAGCTGTTCTTATGCCTCAAGTCCTTTTTATCTGCTCCCGTGGATGACGTAACGAAAAGAAAACTTCCCGCAAGTAATCAGTCCGGTTCCTTTTTCCTCTTGAAGAAAAAATATCGGGAGGGGCGGGGGTGAGGAATTTCCCTTCGCTTCTTCCAAATGTTGATCCTTGGATGAGCTGTCTTTCGCCCTAACCTTTTTTTCTTCTTTTTGTTACAACAGATTGGATTTCGGAGCTGAAAAGCAAGCAGAGAAAGGATAGCGTGGGAATGGCACTGAAAAGAATTGTATTAATAATGGCATTTAGTCCAGAAGAGAAACGCGGAGTAAAGATCACAATCTAGCTTTATGACAATTATGTGTATTTTCTTTCTTTCTTTCTTTCTTTCTTTCTTTCTTTCTTTCTTTCTTTCTTTCTTTCTTTCTTTCTTTCTTTC
>JANHGC010007774.1:205118-215292 GCA_027560395.1 Boaedon fuliginosus
GGAGGAGTGGTGTTATGTGGGTGCACCGAGGCGCACCCTTGATTACTTGTGCGGCTGCATTCTGGACCAATTGGAGCTTCCGAGTGCTCTTCAAGGGCAGCCCCATGTAGAGCGGGTTACAGTAATCCAGCTAAGAGATGATAAGGGCATGAGTGACTGTAAGGAGAGCCTCTTGGTCCAGGAAGGGGCACAACTGGTGCAGTAGGCAAACCTGTGCATAGGTTCCCCTGGCCACAGCCGCCAAATGATGTTTGAATTGCAACTGCGGATCCAAGAGAACTCCTAAGTTGTGCACCCATTCTGAGGGGGTCAGTTCCCCCTCCCAGTGTTAACAATGGACAATCAACTGGACCATGTGGAGGCAGCATCCAAAGCCACTCAGTCTTGTCGGGGTTGGGTCTGAGCCTCTTGGTCCCTAGGATAGAATTCATCCAATTGAAAACTAAAGCTGAAAATATGCCACAATAAGGGCTACAAAATATTTAGCATCTATAGATATTTTGGAAACATGAGGAAAAAGTAATCACAAAATCCAACTTCACCAGTGAAGAGCTTAGTCAAACTTGTATACATTTATAATATACCCAAATTTTATAATCACTATTATCTAATTGCTGCAGTTGAATTTAACTCCTCCAGTGTAGCAGTCACTTCAGTATAGTGGATTAAGACCAGAAGTGTATTAGTTTTTCCAGAGGCTACAGCATCCTTACTTCATTTAAATCATAAAACTATTGAATTACGCAGGCTCTATAGGCTCCATATTGCACATGTTGCAGCATTAAATCATTAAGCCAGAAGCTCTCAAATTCTGTGGTGTCATAGCCTCTTAAACTGATAAATGAAATTGTGGAATATCTCAGTGAATAAAACTAATGGTTTCATTGGGACTATGGCTGGATAAGTAATAACATGAATGCTTATTTTTAATATGTACATTACACTTATATATTGCATAAAAATGATGATAAAGTCTACCTTGCTTTTTCATAAAACAAAACTTTTGCATTGGAGATAAACAATAAGACAATAAGATTCAAAACTGCTTTTTATGGAAAAGATGAGTTTGTTTAGCTTTGCATAATTCCTGAAATTTTAAATTTTGTTTTTGAGACACCCATTCACACCTTTTTCCATGTTTATTTTAGGCAGACACTTTATTTTTCTAGCAGCAACTGTAGAAAATCTTTGATTTTGCTATTGGCTTCTCCAGGCAGTATGGGAGCAAAATTTGACACAGATCCAACTTTGAATGCAAATGCAACGCTGAAGCCCTGTAGTATCACAATCTGGCTTTTCTCTCCACTTGGTTTGAACAAACCAACGATCAGCTTTTTGAGGCAAAATGGGAACACATTTCCAAAAGTGATCCTACTTTGCATTACAGGCACATGAAAAGCCACAGCCATGTTAAAACACCTCTTAGATTTCCATTTTCCTTGGGTCCAACAAGCTGAAAGCCAGATCATCACTTCCTGGTGCAACTTCCGAACAATCCCAACACCCAGGAATTTCTTCTAATCTTAGCCCTAAACTTTCAACCGAATGGTTGTGATCCTGCCCTCTGGAACAAAACATACCAAGACTAATCCATTTTTTGCATGGCAGATTTTCATATCCTGGTAAACAGCTGTCATGCTTCTCCTTAATCGTCTCTTCTCATGACTACAGATAGCCAGTCCTTTTAAGCTTAGAGGTCTTGGGCTTTGCACTTCCTTGCCATGCTGCTGGCTCTTTTGCAGATGCGCTTTCATTGACCAGAAACCTTCTTCAAATGTGGATTAATGCTTCTGAAAGCACCTAGGTGATGCAGAATGGAGCAGACTAGTACTTCTCACAATCTGGAATTCTTCTTAATGCAACTAAAATTTGTGTTTTATAGCAGCTCATAATCAGTCTGTAATCCAATAATAAATCTAGATATTTTATAAATGTATGGATGCCAAGCTGGTTCTCTTTCAGTTTGTCTGATATTTTCATACATAAATATAGTTTATACTTACATTCGCTGAATTTCAATGTGTTTCAGTCAAGAAATTCTTAGTTTTTGAATGGTGTGCTAAAAGGCATACTCCAAAAAGGGTATGGGCCAGGACAAAAATAATTTTATTATGAATTTAATTAAAATTAAATTGAAAATGCATACGAATATTATTATACTCCACGTAATAAATATTTCTCTGGTCTTATCATATAAAGTTACAATTCAATGGTAATTTTTTTCCATTCATTGTTCCAGCCTGCCAAAACCCTTTTGAGTTCTCAGTCTGATTTCTATAGCCTAGTATAACCCTTTTAGTTCTGTGTCAGTTACATTTTATTAAACATTACCCCTTCACTCTCATTCAGATAATTTCTAAAATGTTTGAACTGCAGAAAGCAATTGTGCACAAAGACTTGTAATACTCCACTAAGTTGTCCCTCCTCTTTGATGTAAAGCCATCAATGAATACCCCCTGAGTGTAGCTGCTCATCTTTTTGCAGATGGATACACATACACACATGCATTTGGACAAAGAGAATTTGTGGGAAAAAGCGTAGTGAATATGGGGTGATAAATGTAAGTCTTTAGTAAATCCCATTGCATTCTATAGGCTCTTATTTCCTGTTAAATATTACAGTTTTTTGTTGTGTTGGAGCCAGATCTTGGGGACAGTGATTTTCCCTCCTCCTTTCTATTGACGAAAAGAACAAAACAAAAAAAGAAAAAGCAGAAAAAAATGAAACACCCTGAGGAATTCTATGACAAATATAGGTAGTCCTCGACTTACACCAGTTCATTTAGTGACCGTTCAAAGTTACAACGGCATTGAAAAAACTGACTCATGACAGTTTTTCACATGACCATGGCAGCATACCCATGATCATGTGATCAAAATTCAGATGCTTGGCAACTGATTCATATTTAGGACGGTTTCAGTGCCTGTTCCCCTTGACTGGGGAAGAAAAGCGGGATACAAATGTAAATAATAAAATAATAATAAATAAATAATGTGATCAGCTTCTGCAACCTTCGGACAAGCAAAGTCACAGGGAAACCAGATTCACTTTAACAACTGTGTTACTAACTTAACAACTGCAAAGATTCGCTTAACAACTGTGGCAGGAAAGGTTGTTAAATGGGTCAAAACTCACTTAACAAATGTTTCACTTAGCAACAGAAATGTTGGGTTCAATTGTGGTCGTAAGTCGAGGACTGCCTGTAACAAAAGGTGTTAAGTGAAATATCAAGAAAGGATAAAGTATTATTAATAATTATGGAGAAATGAAGGAACCTGGAATTATAGAAAGCTTTGAACAGAGTAAGTATAGTAATACAATAAACGATTTAATATAATTTTACAGAAAAAAACATATTGCCAACAATTGCTTCAGGTAATATAAATGTATATTCTGTACATGGATGTTATTAAATGTCTAGCATTGGAATCAAATGGAGGAAACAGAAGATGGAGAAGTGTAATCTAATCAACCAGGATACTTCCAGTTGTAGACTATAGAATTATTTGTATCAAATGCATAAGTTAAACTTAAGTAATAAAGGAATAGATTCAGCTTCTTGTACTCGTTTTACACTTACCTTATGTGAAAGAAAAACTGAAAAGCCATGAGAAGAGATGAGACTTCATGAAAACTGAAATAGAAAAAATATTTTCCAAATTTCAAAGAGGAAAAGATCTAAGTGCTTTTCAAAACAAGTTATCATGATAGCCAAGGAAAGACAGAAGAGGAAAGCCTTGGGCAACAGTGACTGAACGCAGATTTTCAACCTCAAGCAAGAAAGGACAATGTAAGATATCTCAATCAAGAATGTCAGCAGCTAGGAGAAAATAACAAGAAAAGAAAAATGGGAGATGTTTTTTTAAGGAGGTCACAGAGATATGTGTTGGTAAGATAGGAATATTCAAGATTATCATGGAAGAGATCTAACAGAAGCAAATACGATTACATGAAGATGGAAAGACTATACTGTAAAATCCCCTTCACAAACAGGATTATAGAATTATAGAAAAAAGTTGGAGAGGTTTAACAAGCAATACACCAGCAATCAAAAAGTAAAGTACCAGGCATAGACCCAACAACTGGTTTCAAATGGCAGAAAAGAAAGTTAAAGAGTTAACAGCTGCATATCAGCAAATATGGAACAATACTGTGTGACCTAGAGATGGAAAAAGCTTGGAGTATATCTCTAATACTGAAGAAAAGTGACGCAAGAGAATGTGCAAATGACTGGAACTTTGCACCAATACCTTAAACTATAATATTTGTTTCAGTTCTTACAAAAACCTCAGAGCCATCCATGGAGGGATAAATGATAAGGTTTCAGAAAAGGGACACAAGATCAGTTGGCTAATGTAAGAGGGATAATGGAGAGAGCAAGATAATATAAGCTTTCCTTCTGCTTTATTGACTGCAGCAAGTCCTTTGACTATGTGGATTATGCCAGAATGTGGAATATATTAAGGCTAATGGAAGTGCCAGAACATGGGGTTATTCTTTGTAAAGAAACCTTGTACAATGGATAAGAAGCTACTGGATTTGAGAGGGAGTGAGAAAAGAGGCATATTATTTCCACATCTACCAAACCTGTACAGTATATAGGTTACAAGAATGGCAGGGTTGTGGGGGGGGGGGGGACGGACACACGACCAGACAGCTGGAATTAAAATAAAGAACTCGAACACTAACAGCGGGAGATACGCGTTGTAGGAGCTGTGTTAGTCTATGATAGCCCCATAGCAGGAAGAGTGCTGTAGCTCCTTTTCAGACTAACACATTTGATTAAAAGGCATGGACGTTCATGAGTTACAGCTTACTTCATCAGATGCTTCCATGCAGGTTAGGCTGAGAATGGGTTAGCAGGCTCCTGATTTCTGAGATACCCAGAAGATACCTTAGAAAATTTTGTTACGAAACAAAAAGCGGAAAATGGCAAATCTGGCCTACAAATTTTTACTAGAGGCAGGTCAAGTTGATGCGGGTTTGTCTGTGTAATCTTTGGGGACTGAACTCGACCCGACGGCATCCAAATAAATATCAACCACAGCCATAATACAGGACAATTTAAAAGGATTATGGAGACAATGTAGACAAAGTGCTTTGAACGTTTAAAAGTGCTAGATAAACTGAGCGTTGTTATTGCTACCTACTACTGCTTTCTCAAGCTTTTAGCTTTAGTTCCTGGCTCTGGCATGTGGGCATAATAGATAAGATTTAGCAGATGGCATTTCACCAAATGCTCTTGTCTTTTGAGATTGAAGATGAACCTATGTGGAATTTTCTCCAGTGTGAGTCTAATAGAGAACAATGACCTTGTCAGCTATTTTTATGTTTTTCTTAAGTGAATTCCTATCTGAGGAAAGCAAAATGTCTCTTAGGCCCCCACGTGGTAAAAGGCTTTCCAACTGTACATCGGCTTGGCGTAGTCTCCCTCTCCAGACCTTTAGAAAAGCGAATGGGAATAGCTGTGGTACCTTTGGAAACACAAGCCCATTTCCTCCCACTCACCCCACCTCCCAGTTTGGCCTCTTTAAGAAAAGAGTGTGGCGGAAAAAATAAAATCAATTATTCTTATGGCAAGCACACCCACAGTCAATGCCATTTGCTCACTGACTGGCAACATCCTTTCTGAAAATGTGCTATTATCTTCCTAGGACTTTCCAGAAAACTTGCCTGCATTTTGAAAACAGAACGATAGTATGATCCACGCATAAGTGAACTGAAGAAACAGCGGCTAGTGAAATGGGTGGACCGAAATGTTCTGCTTGTACTTGTCTCTCACGTTTTATGCTTCTGGCCTTTCTGTGATGGGCCTTAAGAGTGATGGTTTAGTTTCTCAATCACCCTCTTAAGAGGATAAATTTTAATCTAGCCTTTCCTTACCTGACTGGGAATTCAGAAAACTCTTATTCCACTCCATCTGGAGGCACACTCATAGAAAGAAACCTCTGGAGTAGCTCATTTAGATAACCAGAAGATGCCGCCTTTGTTTTTGTAATAAAAGCTTTAGCTTTCCCATTCCATTTCCATAGGCCAAGCCAACATTGCTTGAAGGAAACCTCTGCACTGCTGCTCATTTCTGTTCCCATATTCCTGCTAAAAACTCTAGTTCTGCGCAGGCTTTGCAAAAATGCTGATTCTTGTCAGACTGCCACTCTTTATGAGTTCTGTTTGAAAATGTTTATTAAAGTTATCCGAGGGGTGCAAGGCTGGGGCAACAGGAGAGTTTCAAAACTGCAGGAAGGTATATAAGCCTCATGGCTGTGGAATACTAACAAAGTTCTCTGCACCCCAGGTGTTTTAACCTGGCTGCTTGTAACCCTTGAAATGCTGTAAACATCTTGTAGCAGAAGAGATGATTCTTTTTAAGAAGAGGATGATTCCAGCTAAAGGACTGCATAAAGCCCCATATCCTTTGTACCTGCTGGCCAGCAGCTCCCGAGGGCCAAGGGTTTGCCCCCAAAGGCCAGGACTGCATTCATGGAAAACCCTCTTCATCAATTGCTGCAAAGGAGAGCTGCATCCAAAGCACAGGCTGTTCCTTCCCCTCCCCCCTCCTTGCATTCACAGCTCCTACCACTTTTTATGGATTCCCGGGTGCTCCGACTGTGTGACATGCAGTATGGAGATCAATTATGGAAATTCCTGCCTCTGTGAACCCAATTCAGGGAGAATCACAGCTCATTAGGCCAGGGTTTGCTTCCGTTAATGCCATGATGATATCCACCTCCTCCACCGTGGTTTCCCTGGAAATTGCCCAGAAAACTCTCTATAAGCTTAGTAGTCACAGGATCACCCACAGCTCAAGGGAAAGAAACAATACACTCCCCAGGAAGCACGGTCTGTCCTCTTCTGGCTGAAACACAATAGTCATTTCTATCCCACAGGGCTGCTGGCCTTGAGACAGTAGTCACCTCCCTTGGGGCTAGTTGGAAATACTCACAGCAGGGTGTTTGTGGGGCCAGACATGTTGATAAGTCTCTCGGGGAATAAATACCAATCATGATAATAGAAACCAGTGAGATGATGATGCCAGCAATATTTTCATTACCATGTCCTCTTGCTTGTCCATGAAGGCACTTTACTAACTCAAGGGCCAACTGTGCTTTGAGAAATTTATCTGCCGGAATAGCTTACATGAGGTGTAGAGGATGACAGAGAATGACATTATCTGAGCAGGCAAAATGCAGAGAGTCACCCTATGTTTTCATTTAGTGCCGCAGAAGAATGTCAGTCAGGAAGCCAGGGGTCATAACAAAATATGAAGGTTTTCTCTGTACAGTCATGTGCAGCCATCATCTTTGTTTCTTAGCCATGGGAGCCAGCGTTGTCCGAAGACACATCTGTGGTCATGGGGTCAGCATGACTATATGCTGAGGCGCACGGATCTCTGTTAACATCCCACCAAAGTGGTACCTATTTATCTACTTGCATTTGCAAGCTTTCGAACTGTTAGGGGGGCAGGAGTTACGGCAAGGAACGGGAGCTTACCCCATCACACAGCATTTGGGTCTTAAACGTGGACTGCCAGTTTTCTGGCTGACAAGCTCAGGGTCTTTAACTGCTGAGCCATCTTCTTGCCCCTGGGATCAGAATACCACAACTCAAAGCAATCATAACCACAGAAAAAAGCACAGAAAGAAAACCATTTGAGTTAAGAATCATGCATGCATACAACTTACAGCTGAATTAAGGAATTCAATTTTCTGCATAATTCAGGGTATAATGGTCAGTGATGAACATGTCAGCTTCCAAGGAGGCCGCCACTTAAAAGACCTCACCACTCCCTTATGGATGTTGGTAACTGCTTCCCTGGAGATGCTGATCTCTTCACCCACTTAATTATTTATTTTACGATAGTCTAAATAAATAGCTTCTCAGCACTCTGGATTTACAATGGTGATTTGATGGATAGAATCCTAGACAGGATAATGGTTTATTGCCTGTAATTACAATCCTCTCAGTGGTCATCTGTGATTCACACATGTGGGTAAACATCACACTTTTAATCTGGAAGAGGGTCTCATAAGATGACTGAAAACAAGATCATTCTTCCAAAGGTTGCATTTCTCTGGAGATGCAGATCCAGTTTATAGAGGCTGGATGAAGTTGAAGGAAAGAGGTTGTACAATTACCCAACCTAACCTATGAAAAGTATGAAGTATTTATTTTGTACAACAATGCTATTTGAGATATTGTGAAAGAAGTTGTAGAAAATATTAGAAATGTGGAATATGTAGCCATTAGGATATGAATAATTGATGAAGATGGAAGAAATGTATGGATATTTGTATTATGATGAAACCATAATATTTGTAACCTGGACGACACACTTTTGTAGTAAGATGTTCTATATGTAATATTAAAAAAAAATTGTTTTTAAAAAAATGGAATACTTCGTACTTTATAGAAAGGTAAGCAGCGCTGGTCTTGTGGAATCAACACAAATTAATGAAGGCATGACTCTTTGGCTACCTTATAAAAAAAACCTAAAGGGCTGCCACTCTCCACTCAGAGAAACTCATTTTTAGAAGGGTCTTAGAAAGTCAGGAATAAATGTTGGTCCTATAAAACAGTGCCATGACATTTAAGTATATAGTAAGAGTGTGACAGACATTCAAGGAATGAAGAACTTCCCTATGGGTCTTGAGAGACTTGGAAAAATGATAGGTAATATACTTTATTGATTCAAACAGAAAGCCCCGATTCACTCTGGAAAGAAAAATGTATTTGGACAAAGGTCTGCTTTGCCCCTATGAAAAATGAAGAAAAGGGAATCTCAACAAGCTGACATTATAATTACTTTCCATGGCAGGATGTAAATTGGGGCAATAAGCACAGATTCAGAGTTTCAACATTAACCTAGAAAGAACAAGGGAAGCAGCAGGCTTCTCACAAAATGCCTTATTAGCAGGTTGGAAAGAGAAATATTTCTCAATGAAAGAAAAAGAGAAACGATGTCTGCAAAGTGTACCTTTGTTGAAAAGAGAACAAAGCTGTTCGAAGCAATGGGAGAAAGCCGGAATGTGATGGACTTGATGTTGTAAGGAATTACAGTGTTGTTTCTGGACAGTATTCCAAAAAAAATCCTTATGTAGCTGCATAGGGCGCCTTTGCAGAAGGCTCCCAAGGATCTAAAAATAATCTTTTTCAGTTTATCCCAGAGAGGCTCTGGAATTGAATCTTCCAAGCTATAAGGCAAACGGAGGTTTGATAGAAGACACGTCCCAGGTGGATGGTGAGTAAGCTGGGAAATATTTGACTCAGAAGGCAAAGATACTTTCAGTGCACAGAACAGAACACTGGATGAATCATAGATGCTGCAGCCACTAAGGTATGATGAAAATGCAGTTATTTAAGTGTCTGTTGGTCTTTGCTAGGACTCTTGTCATCAGGGAAACGAAAAGAACCATATAAAAGAGGGGTCAAATAAAAAAAAGGAAAGCATCAGTGCAACACCAGGAGTCTATCTTGCTCCTGCTGTAAAAGCTTCAGCAGGGGGCAAAATGATCTACCTTAGGGATGCCCGATGGTATCTGATAAAGGCCATCCCTGATGGGTACAATCTCCTTCACGAGTGGCCATTCTGATACTGCTGAGCTGGTCGGTGAGGATGTTGTCCCTTTCAGGCAGATGGATTGCTAGGGTCAAGATGAAATGATGGATGACCGCTGACAAATCTGTCGTGCAAGGTGCGGTGGTGGTATTTATCATTTGCCCTATGAACTAGAGCTAGACAAGAGAAGAAAATGATACCTTGTAGGTAGAAGAACATGACAATGGATGCCACGCTTTTAGAAAATAGAAAAACCTATGGTAGGGTACAAAACATCAATGAAAGTGTGCTTCCTGCAAATCTACAATGTAAGCTTCAACCCAATTACCGCAAGAGGGGAAGAATGGAGGCAATTGATATCATCAATGGAGGCAATTGATATCATTGAGCCTCGGTGGTGCAGTGATTAAATGCAGCACTGTAGTCTCTGCTGACTTGTTCAGCAGGTTGTGACATCAAATCCCATCAGGCTCAAGGTTGACTCAGCCTTCCATCCTTTCTAAGGTTGGTGAAATGAGGACCCAGATCATTGGGGGCAATAAGCTGATTCTATAACTGCTTGGGGAATGTTGTAAAGCTCTGATAAGCAGTATATAACATCTGAGTGCTATTGCTATC
>JANHGC010007774.1:231221-247664 GCA_027560395.1 Boaedon fuliginosus
ACGACCATGTTGTATCTTTACAATTTATATTATTATTCACTTTCCTAGTATGTTGTGATTGCTTATTGGTATCCTACCACTATCACTAAGTATCTCATCTCATGATCCTTGCTGAATGTACCCTATTATTATTATCACTTGCTTTTATGTGCAGAGAGCATATGCACCAAAGACAAATTCCTTGTGGGTCCAATCACACTTGGCCAATAAAGAATTCTGTTCTGTTCTGTTCTCTTCTCGGATGAGGCATCTCAAAGCGCTTGCTTGCCCTCTGTCCATATAGGAGTGCAGCTCATTCTTACACCCAGAGCACTTGATATCTGGCACTTTTTTTCCCTGTGCTTTAACTCACACCCCACTTGGCAGTTCTCACAGTTAGTGGTACAGCAGGTGGCAGGTGGCTCTTGATGTAACTGTCATGCCTGTTCTTAGAAAGTGTAAATTCCCATCGTAATTCTCAAGGTACCACAAACTCTACCCCTTTTGTGGGTGGATGTGATATTGCAATGTTTGTAAAAAAAAAAAAAAGATGGGCAGGACTGCAATATTGCTTTAATCAGTCAGATCTAATCCTTGCACAATCCACCCTAAAGCAGGAATCTTTAGGGGGCTTTTGTTTTGTCTGCTTTTGCTAGCAAAATAAAGTAGCAAAATATTTGGGTAGTGCTGAAATCTGTAACATTAAACACAGAAAATAAGTCCAGTTGCCATGGTTCAACTTTCAGACACCTTTACCTGGCTGACTGAGAATCCTCATTGACAGGGTGTAACATTAAGCAGTTCTAAAACCAAAAGGCTTTGGAAATGGATAATAGATACAAAACGAAACGCGGTGTGATTTTTGGTCCACGTTTTCTGCAAAATCTCTAACAGGTTACACTGTTAAAGCACCATGCACTGAAGCACAAACTATTGCAGGTGTGGCCCAAGAATTAGATTCAGCTGTGTCACTCTTTTATGGAAAACAACATTAAAATGGGTTATGCAAAACAAATAAAGTGATTTGTCTTCTTTACAGTATTTTGTTCACATCTATCACGGATTCTCAGAATGCAGCAGGGAGAGCAACAGACGCCCTCTGGGCCCCAAGGCAAACATCTCAAATAAGACCCCCTCCCACCCATGAGGGTAGATAGGAAGCAGGGAAGAAGGTATGGCTGCTTTTTCCCTGATTTCCCTCACTTTTTCAGTCGTGCCTTCTTCCCCCTTTCTGTTCAACCCAGTTGGAATAAGTTTTTCTCTCCCTCTCTCATTCATGTACATATAACTCTCTCACACACACCCGGCCCCTCAGAAAGTCACCAGTTAAACTGCCTGAAAGGTTTTCATTTTTAGGCCTGTTGTATCTGAACTGCATAAATTCAGAGCAGCGGATGGAAGCAAAGAGTTAACTTTGCTCTCTCTCCCCTCTCTTTCTTTCAGGCTTTTTTTTTTCATCTCAGTTATGGAAACCCTAGACTCACACACAATCAGTACTGTTGAAAATACAGAGTAAGAGAGGCCTCTGTATCTGGAGGACCCCAAGCTGACTTCCTTTGTTACGATTGAGAGAGAGAGTAGCTGAAAAAGGGGAAAGGATTCTTATCAGAAACACAGATCCACTGCTATATTGGTCAGAAACAATTGGTTTTTAAAAAAACCCTCTACAAATAGCCCAAAGTGTTTCAAAATTTGGCTAGAAGGAAGGAGGCTGATAGAGCTAAGGAAGCCCAGATGCAAGGTTAAATAAAATATCCACATCGAACTATTTCACCCTGAGGTGTTTACTTATGCATTCCTTTAAAAGTGGAAGGAGAAGGGTTTGTGGTTTTTTTTAAATTCTGTTGCTTAATTTCATTATACAAGTACAAAAAAAATGGAAACAGCTTTTTTTTTTTACCAGTTCTTGTAATTGTCTTCATATTGGCATCAAATTCCTGCAAATAAGTTGCTGTGAAAGATCTTGTTTTGTGTGTGCGGGTTGACTGGTAGACAGTTTTCGTAAGAATACATCACTATTGTTAGATTCTGTTTATCTGGCAATTCATTCTTACACATCTCCAATGTTACCACCATCCCTTTTAGTGCCAAAATGTTGTGCTGCTTTTCAATTCCTTCTATATTACAGAGTGGCCCTTGTTGCGTGAACATTAACATCTGCCTTGCATCTCTGCATTCAGTTATTTGGTGAGAAAGAATCAATTAATGCAAAGAAGTTAAAAATGACAGTTCCTGTTCACTTACTAGAGGTATTATCATAAATTCAACCAGTGACAGAGAATTCCCTTTAACAAATACAAAATGTATTATCTTCCCTTGGAGTCTTAAAATAATTGACTTTCCTCTCAATAATGCAAAAGGAGAAGTAGAAAAAGAAGAAGAAAAATGTCTGCTTTGGAGATATGATCTGTTATTTCTTCTTTGATTCTTAAAACCAGGGAAACATTTGATGGTACCGTGTTTCTCAAAAAATAAGACCGGGTCTTATATTAATTTTTTTTCCAAAAGACGCATTAGAGCTTATTTTCTGGTTAGGTCTCATTTTCAGAGAAATATGGTACTAAATGTGTCCATCTGGCTGACAATCTTAACTGGGGTTTATTTTTTAGGTAGGGCTTATATTATGAGCATCCTGAAAAATCATGCTAGGGCTTATTTCCCAGTTGGGTCTTATCTTCAGGGAAACATGGTAGTAGGGTGAAAGTTATCAGTCTGAGGTATATAGAAAGAGGTTGCTGAGCACTGTGTAACAGGTTTCCCACAAGAGTCAGACCATCTCATATAGTACCGTCACCCTTCTAGGCTAGGAGGATGATAAGCCCTGATACCACAGCTCCATCCAGAAAGATCTGAAATTCGCTCCCCTGATTAGGAGCATGGTGAGCTACTGTTTGTTGCTGAGGGCCAGCAATACTCGCCAACTCTGCTCTGTTCACTCCCCCGAGATGTAGGTTGGTTTCTTAGTAGCATCTGCGAGTAGATTTACAGCAGGGTTCAGGAAACTATGGCAGTGTGACTTCTGAACAGACTTGGGTAAATGCCGTGGGATGGAACTAAATCACTGCACCTCCCTAGATTATAATGATTAGCCGTGTCTGCTTTAAAACACAATGACACCAGCATGATGATATGCAGGTAATACTGTAATCACAGGAATGTCATAATTATGTATTTCCCTATGATGCAAGTCTGATGCAAGTATATATCCAAATATACATGTTGTCATTTGTCTCTTTTGTCCCTCCCCCTAAGGATATCCACGTTATTGTTGTTGTTGATGATTATGATATTGAAAAGGGCTCAAATTGTAGGTGCTTGGAAACCAATGTTATCATCAAAATACGAACTGTTGCATTAACTCATTGCATAAACTGATTGCCATGCCACCTTCTAAAAACCTGGTTTTATTTATTTATGCCTTCAAGTTGGAGTTTGGTGACTGGTGACTGCCTGGACAGGTTTCTGCAGTTTTCTTGGCAAGATTTCATATTTTTGTCATTGATCCTTTCCTAGGGCTGAGAGAAAGGGACTGGGCCAAGGTCACCCAGTTGGCTTCATAGCTAAAGTGGGACTAGAACTCCCACAGTCTAGAACCTTAAGCACTGCATCAAACTGGCTCTCTCTCACAACAACAACAACCAGATAGCTGTACTTAGCTCTGAATCAACTTTCTGTACCAATTCTTAGTACAAATAGATTGGCCCCATAATTCTTTTTTAATTAGTTGTGGAGTTGAAACTCCATCTTCCATTCAAGGATTTACATATTAAGATAAATAAATAAATGGTCAAAAATATCAGGAGAGTCAAGAGAAATGGCAAGAATTTTCAGAAGCATAAGAGTAAACTATGCTTACATTCTTAATTTTAATCTTTCATAAAGTATAGGCATCCCGATAGTGATAGATGGATTTGCCAGAAGTGTATATATCGATCAAGAGCCTCGGTGGTACAGTGATTAAATGCAGTACTGCAGACTCTGCTGATTTGTTCAGCAGGTTGTTAGATGGAATCCCATCAGGCTCAAGGTTGACTCAGCCTTCCATCCTTCTAAAGTTTGGTAAAATAAGGACCCAGATTGTTTGGGGGCAATATACTGACTCTGTAACTGCTTGGGGAACGTTGTAAAGCTCTGATAAGCAGTGTATAAAATCTGAGTGCTATTGCTATCTAATTTGTAAGCCGACCAGAGTCCTTCAGGAGTTGGGCAGCATAAAAGTGCAATAAATAAATAAACAAACAAACAAACAAACAAACAAACAAACAAATGGAATAAATTTGGATATGGACTTCACCATAGAGACTGTCTACTCTAGAACTACAGAATAGAACAAACACATTTTTGGATGGATTCAGTTTTATGAAAACAACTTCATTATGAGCAGACACATTTTTAAGGTGTCTCGAGTTAAACTTTCTCATTCAATCCACAATCATTCTGATAAATACAGCATCTTGAGTACATTATATCTGCTCTGAAGAGTTACCTCTGTATATGACAAAATTGGAGAACTATTATTGGATTAAAAAAGCCTCGACAATTTCCAATAAATTTTCTGGGGCTCAGAGGGAATCGAGTCCAATATTGAGAAGGCTCAATATGCCATTTGTACCTCATGAGCAAAGCAAAGTGAAGCAAAGCAAAACAAAGTGAAAAAAACACAAAACAAGACAAGGATGCCAGCTAATTGCCAGTTGTTACCATTTCAGCCACACAAGAAGGATATGCATTTCTAAGGCTTTGGCTATAATTTTTCCTCTTTTGTGTACACTACTGTGTGCCCATGTAATGCAGAGCTAAGGGAGTCTGTGCTATCAGTTCATGATGAGTACAATTTAAGTTTATTAGTCTTATAAAACCAGGTGTGAGGGATTGGCTGTTTGTCTTGGAAATGGACAAATTTGAGGAAAGTTGGTTAAAATGGTAACTCATTAAGAATGAGTTCCTATTAATTGGGAGGGCATTCTGGGTGCCAGAAATATTTGCCCTATATTTTATTCCAACAACGATTTTTTTTTAGCTGTCCATTAGAGATTATCTCCCTTGATCCAAAGAGAGAAGCACTAATTCTTCTATTTGAACTAACAGAAAGGGAGAACTTATCACTCTGTAGTTATGTGTAGAAGGATGAAAAGCACTATTGTGAAAAATGGCCAAATTACAGGAAAAGATCTACTATTCAATCCTGCAAACCCAAATTCACCCACCCAGACATCCCTCCCTTAACAATCCTTGGCAATGGGGCATTGTCTACCCATCTCAAGCACCACAAAATGTCATATTTTATCTTGATGTGTCAGGATTTATATAAAAAGGGATAGTTCAGCTCTAAATGTAATGAGTTAGAAGAACAGCCCTCCAGTGGCTTCCTTGAGCGTCGATAACATTGATTGCTAAAAATAACTAATAACCTAGGTCTGGTCCCGGCTGGGAGCTGCTCAGAGCAGGATCATAAAAATCACTGTATGCAGCTACCACAAACAGGTGTGCTCCCTGTACAGCAGTGGCTCACACAGGTTGCAGCATGGGAGGAGAGTGTCTGCACACCAAAGCAAGAAGCATTTGCTGCTGGAAGGGTGCTCAAGGCAGGCTGTTTCCCCCGTCCCCAATGGCACAAAAGATGACCGAGGAAGGCTGGGTGTGAGAGAGACTGGGTGGAAATGACATTTTCCTGGCTTCAACATAATTTGATATGTGTGAGTCCAAAGAGAGGGCCAGGACAGAGAGTGTCAATACTCATATGTTGCAGAAGGTATCTGGCATAGCATTTATAAAAGATATTTATTTGACAAGAGGGAGAATATATAACCCATTTTAATTTTTAAAATTTGTTTTAATGTACTAAAGAAAAAAGAAAGGGAGAAAAAGGAAGACAAACAATAAAATAAAATATAAACAAGCAATCAGGAAAAGGAAAAAAGATAACAGAAAACATGAAATACAAATCCTGTGATGGCATTGGAATGATTTAAAGGTCAAAACTGTGCAGAGCAAAACGAAGGACTATAAAGTTCAACTATTTGACCAGGGATAAACTATCTGGTAATTGCTAATGGTCTTTTGTCTGAATTAAGGATAAAAAGATGATTTCTGGATTGCATATAGATAAAAGTTAGGCTATGGGGAGAAGAGTTTTTTTTATTTATATTTTTAAAAAGAGGATGAAAAGTTAGTAGTTTATGCGGAGTGTAATGAAGCCACTAATTTATTATTGTCTTTGTTGCCTTTTTCTTTTTCTTTTTAACCTTTTGAACTTTTCTTTTCCCCTTTTCTTCTAGTTTACTTTGTGTTAGTTTTTACAGTTTATTAAAAACATCAATAAGCTTAATAAAAAAAGAAAACATATTACATGAAATATAAAGTCCTTCAGCCCAATTTTTAAACACAGCATCCAGCAAAGACCCCATGGAATCACAGTGATCAATCTTTGTGTTATGCCAAAAGAAGGACAATTCATAGACAGAAAATGAATAAGTGACATTTATATAAGATTGCAAATCCGGGGACACCCATCTTTCCAACATGTTAAGTATAAAAGCATAATTTTTTTTTGCTACACTCCATGCTTGGTAATTCCACAGTTCTTTGAACAATGCTTAATTCCACCCTTTTGGCATATAGCTCAAAAGCACGTTCACATCTTTAAATCATATGAATCTTTATAAGACCTTATTGGCCAACTTTTAGATACTAAATCAGAACTCTAATATGCCTGCTATATGCATCTGAGGGTGGCAGATAAGATATATTGCAAAGTTGGCACTTTCCAGTTGGGTTGGACTGAAATTCTCTTATCTCCAGGCAGAAAGATTGTGCTGACTGGGTATAACAGGGATTGCAGTCCAAGATTTCAAAGATGTATGTTGGGTAAGGAATTAACAGGCCGGAGTGGGCAGGTGATCTGTAGATATAAAGAGATACGTACTGTATGGCTAAATAGGATGTGCAGTTGGATTCAGGAAATTTAGAGAGAAAAACTATGGGATCAGGATGGATTCTAGCTGCAATTGGGCAACGCATACTGACCGGTGAAAGGAAAATGTCTTTTAGTTATCAGGGCAACTGCTTTTCAAGGAAGATAGAATTCTGAAACTAGTTCAGGGAGAATCACTAGAATAAATGGATTAAATAAAGAAGAAAACAAATTAGGCCACTGAAGGAATCCTTTTGTCCACACTAGATTGAATTGCTTTGGCAAACAACTTCTGGTCAGGGTTAGCCTCTGTCTACAGGTAATATCTGACTTACAACCATTCATTTAATAATCATTTGAAGTTAGAACGGCACTGAAAAATATGATTTATGACTGTTTCTCACGCTTATGACTGTTGCAGCATCCCCATGGACATGTGATTGAAATTTGAATGCTTGGCAACTGGTTTAAATGTATGACGGTTGTAGTGTCCTGGAGTCATGTGATCACCTTTTGCGACCTTCTGACAAGCAAAATCAATGGGGAAGCCAGATTCCCTTAACAATCCTGTTACTAGCTTAACAACTGCAATGGTTTACTTAACAACCACGGCAAGAACAACTATCTCGCTTAGCAAGAAAAATTTTGGGCTCAATTGACATTATAAGCCAAGGGCTATCTTGTGAATCGTTCTTTTGGAAATTTTGCTCCCAAAAGGTAAAACATAACAGAAAAGTATTTTGCGTTTGTGTTCTGTAGATGAATAATGCGAGTGAGTGTGATGCAGTATTTGAAGTGTTGGATGATAAGGAAGAAAATCCGGTTCTGTCACTTTGGGTTGCAGAAGTTCCCTACATGACTTTGGTCCACTCACAATTAACCAGTGGAACAGCTTGCCTTCAGAGTTGTGGGTGCTTCATCACTACAGGCTATTAAGAAGAGACTGGACAGCCATTTGTCTGAAATGGTATAAGGTCTCCTGCTTGATCAGGGAATTGGACCTCCGAGGTCCCTTCCAACTTTGTTACTCCGTTATTCTGTTACTCTCACTTAGCTCAGTCTATGTCGCAAGGCTGTTGTAAGGAGAAATCAAGGATGGAGTACAACCAATACCACTTTGAGCTCCTCTACAAAAGGCAGGATATAAATTGAATAAATATATGAATAAATGAATGAAAGCTACATACTGTAGATGATACAAGATAAGATAAGGCCCTCAGAAAAGCATAATAAGGATTGCCCTACCCTTAGAAGATGGCACTAAGGATACTGCCTTGATCATTACTCTATTTTAAAGTTTTCTATTACTTCAGGGGTCCCCAACCCCTGGTCTGCAGCCCAAAGCCTGCCCTGCCCCACTGGGACTCAGGCTGAGCAAGCCGCGAATGAGCATGCATGCCAAGCTGCATTTATGGAAGTGGCATGCATGCAAAAATATTCCCTCTCCCCTTCCCTCTGCTGTCGGTTTGCCAAGCCAGAAAAGTTGGGGACTGCTGTGTTACTTGATATAAAGCACTCAGAACCATTTGGATTTGAGCACAATATAAATGCCTAGGCAAGTAAACGAGCAAGCGATAGACAGATAGAGGTAGATATTCCTGAAGTTTGAGATTGTATTTGAAGCCAACCATGCAAGCTAAAAATGCACAAGTTTGATTCATTTCATTTCTGAATGTCTCATTTTTCCAATCTTAAATTTGAACTGGTTTCTTGATTTCTGATGTCATGCATCTCTAAATAAATAAATATCCATTTTGTGCATTATTTGAGCATTTCATATAATTTTACCGAATACATACATTTTGCAAGTAGTTTCTCTTTTTAACTGCATTATGTAGATTATTTTCACTAAAAGTCATATGTTTTCATGCACGTCTATACTACTTAAAAGTGGTGAATTTCATTGTAATTCAGACAAGTATGTATGCTGAATGGCAAATACATTTATATTTTACTATTACTTCAAAAAGCACATCTTAAAATGCAAACCAACAATCTGTTCCCCCATCTTTAAGGTGAACTCCAGCTGAAGTTGGCTTTCCCATGCATGACTGCAAAATAAGAGGGAATTCATTAATGGCATCCAAGCCTCAGTCCCAAAAAAGTTTGGAAGAATGACTAATTCCCAAAGGTATTTAAGGAATTCTTTATATATGCTCTACGGCATAGAATTTCATGAAAGCAAAGGCACGGATTTTATAGCCAGGAGAGGCATGGAACTGATGCAACCACGAAAAATATCAGATAGAAGGATGGAGATAAAGGGATCAGAAACAAATCCATTTTGCTTACTCATTTGCCTGAAAATTTGCCAATATTGTCCCGTTTTCGCTGAGAATGTCTGTTAGAACACATATAAAGAAACATGAAAAGCTGACCATTCAGCAGAGCTTAGCAAAAACAATGCATTGCCCCTCCAAAACTCTTGTACATAAGCCATAGACACACAGTCCCACATCATCTCTGTCCAAAATAAACTCCCAATGACCATGACCAACATGGGGCCAGTGAATTCTGGAAGTTGTTATCCAATACATCTGGAAAGTATCATCTGGTATCAGAATGTATTCCCAGAATTCCTCAGGACATCTCAAGGTTCACCTACCAGTATCCACTTTATTTCAATAGTATCTGTAACTACAGCACTGGTGTTTTTTTTTTAAACAACGACAATATAAACACTGAAATGATCAAGAAGCTGAAATTAATTACTTCTATCATGCCATTCACTTTTTTTTTTTGCTTGGTTGTTTTGAAGTATAGAATACTGACAGGCCTGGTCAATACAATCGGCTGCAGCTTTTGGTTTCTACGAACTTATAGATTGTTTAGTTGTCACCTATCAGAGGATAAGCAACGAAGGGTGGCTTTAGTGATTCAATTTGCTTTGAGAAATGGAGGATAATGCTGTGATCAGGTGGGTCCTGCTGCTTCAATGAGAGAAACATGCTTAGACTGAGATGCACCATCCCCCTTACTGTAGATACAATTATGATATTGGCACTATTAGAGATGCAACATTGTCCAAAAGATGTTAGTGGGAAAAGAAAACATGAAATAAAAAGAAAGATAGACATCTAGGGGCAATAAAACTCTAGGCTGCAGCTAGAGAAACCTGTTCACTGAAAAAGGGGCAAAACTATTACAGGATAAATAAGTTTTTAAATTATTTTAAAATTAGCTATGTAAATGACAGTTGCGATGGCTAAGATGTGAAACTTTATAGTTACTTAAATAACTTTTGTAACAAACGTCTCTTTCCAAAGCTTAAATGCAAGGGCAGAGAAAACAAAAAAAGAATGATATAGTCATGCATTGGCACTATCCTTTATTATTATTATTTTTTAAATGAACCCAGTTTTTATCCCTGTGGAATGCCAGTCTAAGGTATGTACCTTTATAAAAGGGCAAATGCCAAATCGTAACAATAAAATTACAAAGTTGAAGGCATACGGTTGAGCCAACAAATAAATCAATCTAATTTTTTTTTTAAGTTAAAAGGCCAGGATGGAAGGAAAAAACCCCAATGTTGGTGCCAAGAGAAAGCAAGGTCAGCTCCAGCTGAATCTTATTTGGCAGACCACTCCAAAGTCACTGACTCAGAGTTCTGTGTCATGGAAGTCACACAGAGGCTGTAAAGAAGGACTTTTCCAATGTGGTTGTTTCCCCCTGAAGATCAGACCAATCACAGGTAGAGTCTCCAGCAGTCAATGTTAGAGCAATATGACCTCCAGTACTTGGCACTTGGATTAGGGCTGCCAGGACTTATGCACCAAGCCATTACGACATGGAGATCTCTACTTCCCATGGCTCTTCCCAATAATGAATGGATATGTAACCATATTAGCTTGGGTTGTCTAGATTACTTATTTTAAAAACCGCATTGTTCCGCAGAAGTATTAGCTATGGATTGGTGAAGAACAGGCAAGGACTGGTTTCTCAGATGAAAAATAATGGATGGAGACCATCTAGGCAAGAGTTATATGTAGAAAGTAAAAGACAAGAATGTAACTAGGTTTGGTGGCAATATGCTATCTCTAGAATCATAAACAGCATGCCTTGAATACCAGTTTTCAGAGAGCAATAAACAGAAGAGGGCAAGGATCCAATCTGGGTTGGTCACTGGGACCCGGGTCTTCTGAGCTTTCATCCTCAGAGAACTTCTAACAGAGTGTTTGCTTTGAGCTATTCTGTGTGTGGCGTTTATAAGGTGCCTTGTGGCACCCCTGGACACCATATAAATAACACACACAGGATAGCCCATAGCACGCACTCTGCTAGAGAGAAATTTCCTGAGGATGGAGTCCAGTACAAGTTCGAAAGCTCAGAAGACTAAACTTCTGGTCCCAGTGACCGACCCAGATTAGATCCTGCAACATTTCCCTGGGACACATATATTTGCCTTTATCCATCAGAAGACGACAACATTCTCCTGTCCTTGTCTGAGAATTTCTTGAATCTGATTGGTGACTATGTGCCATAGAAGACTGGCATACAAGGTCTCTTGACATCACAGCTTTGTTATAGTCATTTATGACCCTGGAGATGGCTTGCTTTCTAGGTCACTTGATGCCATTGGGATACTGTTTTCTGAATCAGGTGCTGTCTCTCCTAAGAGCTTTGAGATGGTTGGTCAAATTGCTATAGCAACACTGCTTATCTTTCTTCCTTTAATTTCTATGGAACAGAATTGATATACTGTATTTCTGTGTTAGTATTAGTACCTCTTTATAATGCCTTGGTAAGATATTCCACAATATTCCTCACTTGGAATATTGCATCCAGTTTTGTTTGTCGCGATATAAAAAAAGATGTTGAGACTCTAGAAAGAGTGCAGAGAAGAGCAACAAAGATCAGGGGACTAGAGGCTAAAGCATATGAAGAATGGTTGCCGGAATTGGGTGTGTCTAGTTTAATGAAAAGTAGTAGTAGGGGGTGACATGATAGAAGTGTTCCAATATCTAAGGGGTTGTCACAAAGAAGAGGTGGTCAACCTATTCTCCGAAGCACTTTAGGACAAGACAAGAAGCAATGGATGGAAACTAATCAAGGAGAGAACCAATCTAGAAAAAAAGAGAAATCTCATGACAGTGAGAACAATTAACCACTTGCCTTCAAAAGTTGTGGGTGCTCCATCATTGGAGGCTTTTAAGAAGAGACTAGACAACCACTTGTCTGAAATGGTATAGGGTCTCCTGCTTAAGCAGGGGGTTGGACTAGAAAACCTCCGAGGTCCCTTCCAACTCTGTTATTCTGTTTCTCAATATAATATTGAAAAGGTTTAATGGTGTGACATTGTTATGGAAATATCACAAGGAACTGTTTCTGGAGATATTTATTTCCCTCTCTCTAACTGGATAATTTACACAAGTACATTTTATATTCAAAGAGTCATTTGTGCTGTTAGACCATACATTATGTAAGGTAATTATAGTCAGGTAGAGCAATACCAATTGTTAGAGAACATAGGTAGGATTTACTATTGTTCTCAATTCTAATTTTTTTTGGTGCGGGGAGGGGAGGGGACGGCTTCCAGAAAGCATTTGGTGAGCTCCTGTGGGAACAAAATACTTGGCTAGAGAGGTTTTTGGTCCCATCCAAAACAGTCTCGCTTATGTTGTTACATGAGGTAGTCTTACGTTAAAATATGTATGTCTTCACGTTTATGTTTCTGCAGCCAACTGTAGTTTCTTTCAAACAAACAAACAAACAAACAAAAAACTGCACAGGGATGTCCAGTCAGATATCAACCACATATTGATTTGCTTTGCCCTAAAGCAGTTTAGAGCTGAAAATTTGACTTGCAGCATCTAGCCCATATTTAATCCCCACCTTTCCATGTCAATTATCTGCCTGAAATAATCCAACCGAAGTTGTGATACAAAGCATGTGAAGGAAGGGCTCCCCTGTCCTACTTACTTCCAGTACTTTCCCTGTGCAAATAGCCATGCTCTCATTTTGGCCACCTTGTAACACAACGCAATCATGAGCCCAAATCAGATTATGAGATAACAGCTGTAACAAATTCTTAATTATGGCCTTTGAGAAGGTACTAATACTCCTTTGATTGAGGTTGGAAAGAAGATGATCACAGCAAGCAGTGCCTCCAGGTAAAAAGAAAAACCACGGAGAGCTAGGACAGAACCAAAAGACATATAGTTCTTAACGCTCACATCTGCTCAGTTGACAGTGAGCAGAAAGAGGAACATTTGCCCTGCCCACTCATTAACATCTATCATAAAGTGGCCTCAAGGGCCCCCCCAAAAAAGTACATTATAGCAATTCCAGATGCCTTTAAATAGGGGAGTGAAGGCAGAGTTTTTGAAGAGGGCAGCCAGAGATAAAGTTTTATACAAGTTACAATCTTCGGATCCTGACTGATGGCCAATTATGCTTTAATAGACACAGCAGAGATTGAATTCCCTCTTTCTCTCTAAAGAAGCACTGTATTAATTATTTAATTAGTCTCAGGACCAATTCTAATTCCAACTCGCAGTAAACAAACATGATGTTAAAACAACTGTTCCAACAAAGGCACAACGTCGTCTTCTCCTCTTGGTAGCAAATGGTACATTAAAACATGTCTTATGTTCTTGAATTGTTAACTCATATACAGCCAAAGTGCCACAGACTGAACATAATGGAAAAATCTACTGTCATATAAGCAAGAAACTCACCTCTAAGTATATGACAGGAGGAAGGGTAGAGAATTAGGAAGTGACAAAATCATCAACCAGTACGGTATAGTGGTTAAAGCAGCAGGCTAGACTATGAGTTATAATCCCAGCTGGGAGATTTTGGGCCAGTGCCTCTCTCTCAATCATAGGAAAAAAGCAATCACAAATTATTGAAAACACTGAGAAAACTGCAGGGATTTGTTCATGCAGTTGTCAGGAGTCAAGACTGGCTCAAAGATATATATGTACACATACACATATATACATGTATTAGTGTGTATGTATGTATGTATCTACCAAAGTTTGATAGATTGCACCCGATGAAGGTAGGGGACAGTTCAACTGCAACTGAGCTGTCATTAAAAGTTTTGAAGTATTGTCAGGATAGAAGTGGCCTGACCCGCCTGCTCATTGGAACAGTCCCCCTAGGTTGGGATAGTGACAGTCTTTCTCTGGGGCAGCCCGCCCGCTTTATGGAATTCTCTCCCTACATACCAGTAGCTAAGGTGCATCCTCTACCTAGTTAATATTCTGTGAGCAAGCCCAGGTTGCATAGTTTTAGTAAGCCTTTTGCCCCTAGTGATTCTGAATGGGGCCATTCACTTTTTATGTACTATACAGCTGTTTGTTACCCAGAGTCCAAAATGGACTTGTGTGTGTGTGTGTGTGTGGGGGGGGTATTCGTGCGTATGCATTGGGGGGTGTTAAAGCATTATGCTGTATCTTCACCCATTCATGCCATCTCATTGTATTCACAAGCACACATACCCCTATCAATTACATCCAGGTATACAGTCTCACACAGGGCTGAAATCTACTTTCTCAGGGAGACGTCTGCTGCGTTAGGAAAATTAGCTCATTTCTGAAAACACAATCCTAGAAAAAAAAAGGCTCCTTTCTGATCAGGAGCTGGTTGAGGAAAATGTCCTTTTTCCTTTCAACTTCACCTCAGGGAAACAGAAGGACCTCATGCCCAATCTGGTACAGGTAAGAGGTCAACTCTACAGGTAGGACCCGATAGGGGAGCCTATTTTTGACCCACAGGCTGGATGCTTCCCACAGCTACCTTGTACCAGATTGGTGAGGACAGATTTAGGAAGGAGTCTGGTGTCAAAGAAGAGGAAATAAGGACATGCGTGATTTTACAAGTCGGAGATTCTTCATCATAAATATGTGAACGGACATTTCTAAAGAAAAAACACTGAGGTGAAACTGCTGTGGTAAAGAAGGATAGTTCTGTGCTAAACACACACACACACACACACACACACACACACACACACACACACTAAAGTGCCTGAGAATGCACAGGCCAAGAGCACTCCAAATTATTTGAAAGTAATCCCTAATTAAGGAAGCTCCCTGACTTGGAAGGCTGAGGGCTGTTCTAGGCAGGAACAACATTGCTTTCCTTCCTTCCCCTTTTCAGTTAACCGCTTGGGGTGGGATGGAGGGGGAGGGGGAAAGGAAGTTGGGAAGGCACCACTGTGAATTAGAAGAGACTTTGTTGCATTTAATATCAATTTATTTTGCAGACCTGCTGACACGGCAGGATTGCGCCACTTAGAATTTATGATCCTTTGAGAAGCGCAGGCGCAGAGAGTTGACTGGGGGTATTAAAAAAAAACAAAAACAAAAAATTCTTGCTATCAGCAAAAAAATATCAAGCGACCAGAGATAAGGGAGATAGGGCTTTTCTGAAGAGAATGACAGCAAAAGCAAAAGAAAAAAAAATCCCCTTATAAGTGGAGCTCTAGAGAGTGACTGAGAGGAATTTCATTTGTATCTGGTCTCCTCACTCTTTTTTCTCAGACAATGAATACAATCTCCAAACTGGCTTATCTGCCCAATATCTTATCTAAGCATGCTGGAATTAAATGGCTGCTCTTCTGTGAGAAGCTCAACTTTCAGCTGGGATGATTCTCTACTCTGTTTCTAGGAGTAAAGTCAGGCATCAAGGACAGGGTTTTGGGAGGCCTAAGTATTGATCAAAATCGCATCTCAGAGATGTTGCTAATGAGCCGTTTGCTGTTTGGACTGTGATCATCATCTCCACACTTCTTTCCCAGAAGCCCCTGGCAGAGATTTCTGGCACTAAACCAGGCCACTTCCTTACTCCCTAAAGATGCTTCAGAATAGCATGAACAGGCAATAGCACTACCACCGGTCCCAAGTTGAAATACTTCAAGTAGGTCAAATTGTGAAAAACCAGGAGAAATTTTATTGGCCTTAAGAAGGAGGTACTCAATGGCTGTTGGGCCTATGCCAATCCGTGTTCCCTTGGTGGTCCCAGCAATTTCTATGTGGATTTGTGTTCATGTAGGCTAGATGCTTAATTCTAATATGTATGTTGTTTCTCAGAGGATGAGGTTTGGCACAAACAAGCAAAGCAGGGGTTTTGGATAGAAAAGCAAACCACAATACTATAAGGGGGGCTTTAGTAGGAACTGAGAGTACTTTTATAGAGACGATGTGTTTCAGATTATAGCACAAGACACCCAAAGCATCATTATCTTCTCTTCTTCTTCTTCCATAATGCTCCCTCTGCCTAGCTCTTATTTCTCCCTGCTGCCAACATTGCTGGCTGGGCTGCAGCATCTACCTACTGTAGTTGGCTCCCACCGCACTGCAGCTGGTAAGGCTGCTCATTATGTCCTGGTGAGAGACAAAGCACAGCCTGATGGGTTAGAGAAAGACTGGAAGGCTCTCCCCAACTCTGTTTTGGGGCTGGATAGTGAAACAGGATGGGCCTGTCAACATGCAAAACTGGATGACAAACAGTAGTAGCCCTGTGCTTCCTTCCTGGGGCAGCAATTGCTTTTGTTCAGTAAGGTGCTTATATGCTCCAGGTAAAAGCAAATGCAGCACTATTTA
>JANHGC010007774.1:251413-269141 GCA_027560395.1 Boaedon fuliginosus
CCAAGTCACACGGAGCAGCCCACCCCGCCAAGTAAGGTCGCCTACGATGTTGGAGGGGGTGCAGGGGCTTAAGAAGGCCCACAAACAGCTGCGGCCCACTGCTCCTGTCGAGCCCTGGCTGCCTTTCCTCAGCTGAACTTTCCTCAGACCGGCCGGGCCAGAGCAGAGATGTGGGAGGGGGCACCAGAGGCTTCAGAAGGTCCGCAAATGATGTGGCACAAATATATTTGTTTTTTTAAAAAAAAAAAACAAGCAGGGCCGGGTTAAGCAGCTAGTAATACATAAAATATTACTCTGGACTACTGTCATTTTTCTGTTTTGCCCATCTATTTGAACAATGTGGCTATTTAAATAGGAATAAAATGATTCCACTGTTAGGAAAACAAGAGCCCTTGGCATTAAAGCCAGGAGATGCCAACTGGCAATCTCCTTGTTCCTTTTCATTGGCCCTGAAAAGCCCCTATTTTGAGATGGAAAATATATGAACACTATGATATAAAGACATCACAGCTATAAAATCGTAATAGGGACCACGCTTTCTGGTTACTACGGATGATGTCTAAGTTTTTGGTTATTTCTATCCATCTTTCTTTATTCTCCTTCTTAATGGAGCATTGTATGTCTTCTTCCAGATGTGGGGTGCCAATGCATTGGTATTCTTCATATATATTTTCTGTGGTGCAGCTCCAACAAGGAATGTACCCACAAGGTATATTACGTTGGGGATATTACGATTATGACTCCCATGAATTGGGATAGTTTTTTACCGAAGGGAGAGTCCACGGGACAGGCCATGCTACAATTAACCCAAAGCTCTTTAAGTGGGGACTGGCCGAGAGCTCGCAATGTGACTGTGTGCAACAGAACAAACCATAACGCATATAGTTCAAGAATGCCTCCTCAGGAAATTTCAAGGCACTTGAGGTGATCTCACACAGCCACATCAGAAGCAGTTAAGATGGTTAGCTTCCTTAGATATTGAGTTATAACATCTATCCCATTGCAATTCTATAGGTCTACATTAAGGTGATTTTATTATGGTTTTTAATCTTAATTTAATATTTAATCTTGTACTGTCCATTCTCATTCTATCTACACACACACACACACACACACACAGTGTGGCTGTGATGAGATCATCTCAGGTGCCTTGAATATATATATATCAACTAAATATATATTTAGTTTAAATCAACCTGATGCTTTCTTTAAACTAAAGCTGTGTATCAGTGATTGTATGACCTCTATAGATATCATATGCTAAATAGATAATAAACTATAAAATCAAGGGGGGGGGCACACACCCCAAATTCTATTACAAAACCCAGCTCAGCTAGCCCCGTCCATTTTGTAATCCCAAACTTTTTTTTAAAAAAAGGTATATGGAGTCACCAAAAGATTGGGCATTCTGCCTTAAAGACTTTGGTTTAGTTTTTCAGCAATTCTTATCCTTTTTCCAGAACTAGCTCCAACGGTGATGATTTGGGGAAAAGGTTTAGCCACAGACCTGCCGTTTGCCGGGAGTAGGCTTAGGTCGATTTATTTATTTCTATCTGACCTTTATTATTCTATTAATTATTCAAGACAGTGAACATACTTAATACTCCTTCCTCCTCCTATTTGTCCTACAACAATAATGCTGTGAGGTGGGTTGGGCTGAAGGCGAGTTACTGGCCCAAAGTCACCCAACCAGTTTTCATGCCTAAGGTGGGACTAGAACTCACAGTCTCCAAGTTTCAAGCTTGGTGCCTTAACCATTAGACCTAGACCATATTATCTCCCTGCTATTTAACATTTACATGAAACTTCTGAGCAAGGTCACCCAATGCCATTGAGTCAAGTATCATCACTATGCTGATAATACACAGTTGTACATCTCTGCCCCAGGTAGTGGAGTGTTTCTCAGTGCCTGCAAACTGTACAGGTCTAGATGGGGAAGAACCAGATTTGGCTCAAGCCTGATAGAATGAGTGGCTGTGGGGTTTGCGTCCCACCATATCTAGTGATTTATCCTCTTTTAACTTTGGCTGTACTCCCCATTAAAGTTGGTGGACTATCTGGGGGGACTTCCTAGACTCAAAGCTCCTGCTCAAACGGGCTATTTTCAATGATTCATACCTTACTAACCCCCCTATTGTCGGATCTCCTATTATTCCCCCACAATTGATTAAGGGTGATTAAGGGTGTACCTCGGTGCACCCATATAACACCCATCCTCCGCGAGCTGCATTGGTTACCAGTGGTCTTCCAGGTGTAATTCAAGGTGCTAGTAACAACTTATAAAGCCCTTCATGGCTTAGGGGCGGGATACCTTCCACATCCAGCAGCTATGGGCAGGCAAATGCAGGTGGCGCACGAGGAAGGACAGGGCCACTTTGCCGACACCATCGGCAGTCGGTGAAAGCTGGGTCCATGGCGAAAGGGCAGCTGGGCTGCCAGAAGGTGTGGGTGGGACCGCTACAGCTGTGGGAGACCTGCAAGGGGACCTGAGCCCTTTGAGGGTGGAGGAGCACAGGCAGATGGTCCTTGTCAGCTCAAGGGCTCAATAGGTGCTGCTGCCATTTCAAATCTGCACACGCGCAGTGGAGCAGAATTGCTCCTTGTTTAACTGAATGCCACCTACTTCAAATCTGGACATGCACAGTGAAGAATTGGTGCTTATTTCATGTTTTGGCCCCAAGAAAGGGATCAGAAATGGACCCTACCCTTTGCAGACCCCGACAGTGCATTTCTTACTATGCTTTCCTACCTATTTGGCAAGTTTGAGGTAGATTGGTGCAGAACTGAAAGTTTGTATAAAGCACATACAAACACACATCCAAACCCCACCTCTCTTTTATAGATATAGATATAATAATTAAATGTAAGCTAGAGGTCAAGTACTAAAAATAGAAAATGAAGATGAATGATTCAATTCAGTTGAAAGGCATTAAATATACAATCTGAGAATTAGTAATATATGAATTACATCAAACAATAACCAATTTTCTATTATCTCCTTGAGTCACATACTTCTATCTGGACTAAAGAGTTCCAGCTCTGGGTTTTATATGGGTGGTTCTTCACCATGGTACAAGGAGTCCTAGTTTTAAATATTGAAAACAGCAATATAAAACAAGAGTCCTTATTAATGAAACAAAGATACCCTTTTGGGCTTCTTTGCACTGTGAATGCTATACAACTGAGAATCAGCTCAGCTCACAGAAGAAAGGCATTGAAAAAATATTTTATTACAAAAAATGGAAGCAACACAGACAATTACAATGGGAGGAGTATGCTACTCAGTTGTACATTCTCCCCTCAAACTAGATGTGGTATAATTTGGAAGTCCTCATCTAATCCTTAGATGAAGCTGAAAAGATGGGTTTATTGTTTGTTGAAATGGCTCTAGCTTGATTCCAATTCCAATTTATACTCTGGATGGAGTCAACATTCCCTGTGAAGGAGCAGTTCTATGGTTTGGGCCCCTATTAGATTTGTGGCTTTTCTACAGCAGCATGTGGAAGACAAGGTCAAGAGGGCCTTTGCCAAGCTATGAGTGGGTTCTGAAAAATTTTGGACAGGGGAGGCTGACAACAATTTAGGTTTTCATCATATCACAATTAGACTAATGCAACACTTTCTACATAAACTGCCATTGAAGACAATTCCAAAACTATGATTGATCCAGTATTAGTAGCCTGTCTGCTAACCAGTAAGAAGAGATTTGGAAGATTCAACATATTAAGTACTTTTTACTATTTCTTCCTTAGCTAAACATTCCTATTGAGTAAATCTAAAGTGCCCATTTCACAGAAAAGCAACTGAACTTAATATGTCTTCAAACCTTATTAAGCTTATGAACGATACAAAAAAAAAAACAAATTCTAAAAGTATTTTTGTAATTTGCCCAAGTCAAAGTATATGTGCTGTCATGGCCAAAATTCACCTCTTGCTACATTTCAGTTTGTTGAAAAGGAACTGATATTAGCCCATAACTAAGGAATTCTGCACATGACTATACAATATATGATTAGTTGGCGAGAAGATCCTGAAAGCATGCACATGATGAGCCTCACCAATACATGTTGTTTGTGTTAATTCCACTATACTGAGAACTTAGAATTCTTTAAAAAGTGCTGGGAAGAGATAATTCTGTGCAAGTACTTCCAGTTTACCGTAAAGCAGGGTTTGGAGAATAATCATGAATAGGGAGAGTATTTTGATACCCATACAAGTGGGATATTTATTTATTTATAAATTTTATAATTTCAGCCACCCATCTTACTACAGGGTAACTGTGAAAGATGGGATATGCGTATTCATGTATGTGTTTCATTGAAGGGCCAAACTGTAATCTGAGGATTTATAATAGAAGGAAAACATTATATCTTCTCCTAGTCCAATCTAATGAACCAAAAGGCACTGTCAGGATTCCAGTTAAAATACCCAATGGAATCAAAGTATAGATTTATTAGTCATGTCATATTGGCACATCTGGGGAAAACCTGGCTCTGGAGGACTCGAGGTTTCCCCTACCCAAATAAAACCGAAAGGTTCTCCCCCACTGGTCACATGTCCATCACATGGTCCAACCAGTTACAGTCACCATCTAGGCTGGCTTTGATCCACACCTCTCCAACACCTAGTAGAACGTCCTTGGTTCCCATGGGAAAGAATTGTTTTGGCTACACATCCCCAGATATCTCTATCTCCCCTCTTTTTCCCACACTCCAACCGGAGCAGCTGTGGACAGCCCCGAAGATGTTCCCAAAATGGCTCCAACATAAAAAATATCTTCAGGGCTGACATGTACTAGAGATAGTCACAATCTCTAGTGAACACTCTTAATTATTCAGAATACCACAAATAAAATCAGCAGCTTTCTCTTAGGCAAAGTTCCCATGGTATTAATTCTATGCTATTAATTCTTTCAATGGAAAGAAGCTTGCCAGATTGCTAGAACAGGTTTTTGGTTCAAGAACTGGTGCCTTATTAGAGTTTCTAACCATAATCATATTTATATCCATATGTTCAGACAATTATGCAAATATTAAAGTTATTCATGTTTAATTTAATATTGGAGAATGCAGTCTCTAAATGTATGTCCTATTAAATTAAGGATCATTTATTGTAAGGCTCCACTTATATGTCTAAACATGCCTTTATCCAATTCTGTAGGAATATACTCACTGATGCATCATTTCCCCCCCATTTTTATCATTCATATACTTTTATTTTTTTATAATGGGAAAGCATAATTTTCTCCAAGTATTTATTTATTTATTTTATTAAATGTATACCCCACCTCTCTTCCTGGTCAGGGGGAACTTGAGGGGACTAACAACATATTAAAAGATACAATACAATACAAGTTAAAATATTAATACAAGCAATCAATATATTCAAAAGGGGAGGGGGGAATAGGTCATCAATTCCAGGCCCTCCGGCAGAGCCAGGTCTTTGCGGCTTTACGGAAGGCTAACAAGGTGGGGATGGTCCTGATCTCAATGGGCAGCTGATTCCAGAGGGCTGGTGCTGCTACAGAGAAGGCTTTGGCACGGGGACCTGCCAGCCGACATTGTTTACCTGACGGGACCCATAGTAGGCCAACTAATTGGGAGCTGGGAGGCATGAGGTAGCAGAAGGCAGTCTCTAAGGTACCCTGCTCCTAAGCCATGAAGGGCTTTAAAAGTTGTTAGTAGCACCTTGAATTGCACCTGGAAGACCACTGGAAGCCAATGCAGCTCACAGAGTATAGGTGTTATATGGGTGCACCAAGGTACACCCTCAATCACTCACGCGGCCGCATTTTGAACCAGTTGAAGTCAGGTCCATGGTTGCCATGGAGGCCATGAACTCCTGCGCTGCATCAGAGGTGTCACCAAGGTATGGCAGATTGAAGTCCCCAAGCACCATCAGCCTGGGGAACTCAACCACCAACCCGGCAACCCCCTAGAGCAGTGCAGGCAGAGCTGTTTCCACGCAGCTAGGAGGCAGGTACATCAGCAGCAGACTCAACTGAACCCCTGAGTCCAGCTTCAAAAGGAAAGACTCATACCCAGAAATCTCTGGAACCGCACCAACCTGTGGACGGAGATCCTGACAGATAATAACAGCCACCCCACCACCCCTGCCCTGGGGTCATGGCTGATGGAAAACCTGAAACCCAGTGGGGTACATTTCCGTAAGGGGGACACCCCCTTCCGGCCCCAACCAGGTTTCAGTAATACAAGCCAGGTCGGCCCTCTTCTCCAGGATTAATTCCTGAACAGAGGGGCTTTATTAACAACTGACCTGACATTGAGGAGCAACAGCCGGAGCCCAGGACCCTGAATTCCCCAACCAATGGGCCCCTGAGATGAGCCCAAGGAGTCAGAACGCAGTACCACCATAAATTGACGAATACGCATTCCCTAATGACGGCTTACCCCTTGGCTCCTGCCGTATCTGCCTCTCCCAGTCACCACCAAAATTGGCCGGCCCTCACCCCCTAAGGAAACCATCCATCCCATTTCACCCTCCTCCACCATATCCTGCCAGTGGGAGGGTCCCTTCCCCCAACCCTACAAACAATCACACACCCAATCAATTAAATTACCTAAAAGACAATTAAATACTATATTGAATTAAAACAATCTAAAATATATAAAAATACAATTACGTAATACAATAATTACGTTCTAAAAATATAACTACCAACAATTAATAACAAATATGTTATCTCAGTAATATTGCACTTAAGCCTCACCAGTAATAAATAGCAGGGAGGAGGAGGAGGGAGCAAGGGAGGGGGAGAGAGTTCTTAAATAGAGTCGTAGGTTTAAAGGAGTAGTGGGGGAGGGGAGTAGTTCTTCAATATATCTCCCATGCCGTGATGTTCAAAGTCCTCAAGACCCTCTGCTGGCCCTGATAAGTTAATCATATTTCCAGGTCAGAGTCTCAGCAGTGCTTCAATTAATAAATTGAAGGGAGGACCAAATAAGCCAGGATGAGTCTTCGATGTTTTTGAAGTAAAAGCCCGGCCTTCTGGCTTTCTATTACACTGGTCTTCCCAGACTAAAGGCCTGGTGGATGGTTATAATTAACTCCCGAAGTCCCTCAGGCCCACCAGGGACTGTCCAGGTTTGGTAAAAAAGTCCCCGGGTTATAGTTGGTTCTGGCAGTTGATTATCAGGCTGCTTCTGGGTGCCCTTCAAAGTGGTGCCCTTCATTTTTAAAATCTTCACAGCCAAAGATCTCTTCTCCCAATAGGATCTGGTTGACTGAAAAAGCAGAAGGGCCTCTCCCCACAATCCCTGCTCTAAGGAAATGTCAGCTTCAGGGACCCCAGGGATGGGCAGGTCTCTTCAGCTGCTGTCCCCCTTCTAAGAAGCCACATTTCCCTGAGATTTGCATGACCCGAGATGCAGGGATTTTTTTGCGGGGTGGGGCTGGGGGTGGTTTTCCCAACAGTCTTCAATTGATATGTCCTAAATGCTGTTCCTTTTTATGGCATGGAGTTGTATGGAATTCTTGTATTGCTTCTTGGCAGGGAAGTGTAACATGAGGTTTCCTATATGTGTACAGTTTTAATCTTATTTAGAGAACTTGGGTATATGAATTGCTTGGAATCTGGAACGATTGGAGAAATATATAATCCCAGAAAAAAAAAAACAATCTGCTTTCCCAACCCTTTTAAAATAAAGAGGCTAAGTGGAGCTACCTGCTTATGTCTGAGATACACTGCAGACACCAAGGAGAGAGCAAACTGGAGCCCAGTTGTATTATTTTGAAAACCAGAGATCAGTGTGAACCTGTGGTATTAAATGAGGCATAATATGTAATGCATTCTTCCTTCTTGTCTCATTACTTTTAGCTATTATTCACTAAGGTTCTACAATATACACAATCATATACTTACTGCTTCTGATTTCCCCCATCTTTTGTCTCCTGTGCTTCGAAGATCACTGGCTCAACATTCTTACAATTCCATCCAGCCTTTGAATCTCTGACATGTCATTAAATGCTCAGATTACCCAGTTTGTTCTATGGTATAGTATTCTATAACTGCAACCTAAAATAGTTTGTATTTGACCTACTGGTGAAATCCTTTGCATGTCTGGTCAGATGTAACCATTATCAGGTACGTATGCACATCATTGACATTTGGGGACATTGGAAGGGGGAGAAAGATTTTCTCTATAGGACTTCTCTTTGATTAACTATGTTTAGGATTACATTATAATTGTGACCCCAAAGGATGAAAATTGCTGTTGACCTCTTACCACACCTATTGAGAACATACTGACCCAAGACTAATGGCAGTCCTGAAGGAAGGTGGGAATTCTATACTCTGCAAGTAGACTTGCTCCTAGAATTTGGGTTTGCACAAAGAATATGCTCCCTGCGTTCTGGAGTATAAACTCCCTGAGGGACAGCATTCTTCTTTGATCTCTCCTTCAGAACTACTGGACTGGGACTAAAAACAGGTTTTGTTTAAGGGAAATCAGCTAGCTGCTGGCTCCATGAGTGCCTGTAGGAATCTTGATGACAAGGCACAGAACACAAAGGAAGTGATTAAGAGATCTCCGGGGAACGGGCTGGCCTTGGGGGTGATCCCATCAGAAAGCTTGCTTGCCAGACTAATGTGTTTAATAAAAGGGTTTCCTTCTGTCTAATAAATGTTGGTATCTTTAATTCCCAGCCAAGGCTTCAACCCACCCCATTAAACCCTTCTCACCGAGCATATACCAGCTTGATAGTAATCCTGCCCAATTCCAGATACCACAAGCACCATCAAAGCTGGCTAAGTCGCTCTTTATAGAGGAATATCTTTGCATGATGTCCCTTCCTACTCCCCAAGGTTTATATTTCACCCCCAGATGGGGTGCCATGTAAATGATTACTACTCCCAGTGGCTGGATTATTTCATCACTACACCCAATCTCATCTAATGCCACTCTCCCTGCCTCTCCTTGAGTTGCCTTCCTACGACAAATCTTTTTGCCTTGCTTAGAGGATGGAGTGCCCTTCATATTTAAGGCAGTGTTTCTCAACCTTGTCAACTCAAAGATGTGTGGACTTCAACTGTATACCGGCTGGGGAATTCTGGGAGTTGAAGTCCACACATCTTCAAGTTGACAAGGTTGAGAAACAATGCACTAAGGACCGGGCAAAATTATACTGAGTATAAAGCTCCCTGGAGGTCTGTCAGAAGTGTTTGTGGGGTTGAGCAAAACATTCTGTTCTTTATACAGAAAAGCAGAATATAAACCAAGTGAACCAACAGACTTCACCAATGACCAGCAGTAATATATATGCATCCCTTTCAAAATATTGGGATTGTCTCCTGCATGAAGCAAGGTGTTACCTATCAGATGCTTGCTGAGAAAAGGAAATTAGAATGGACCCCTATGTATGTTCAACAACCAACTCTTTTTCTTTATTACTACTTCATCCATAGGCTTTTAAGACAAAGTTCATTCAAGATGCTTCTGTCCAGCTGACCTAAATCAGAATGTGGCCACAATTATCCGAAGAGCCACTTGCTCTCAAAATAAGAGTGGCCAGTCAGAAGAGGAATGAGAGACTTTGGAAAGGACATACATTTCCTCCTTCTTTCCTACCTCCTCCCCTGTCAACATGGCTAACAAATGAAGAAAAGAAAAGAAAAAAGAACAACCCAGATTTAAGGAAAGCAATTTTAATGCTAGTCAGGAGTGAAAACATAATCTTGAAAACTGTTAAGGGTAAAGTCTCAGACAGACTTACTGTAAGCCAATTAAGGTAAAATCTCTTTGAAGTGTTTCCTTCCCATTCACACCCACCCAAACACATTAATACATGAGAGGTGGAGTGTATGTAAGGGATGCAAGTTTCCAGAAAGATAAACAGAAGGGTTTCTCTGTGCAGGGAGAGTTTACCTTTTCCTGTCTTGTACTACTCCCCCATTCATTTTAGATATCTCTTGGTACATTTAATGAAGTTAATGGAGGCGTTTAATAGAAATGAATGCCTATGACAGCAGCAGCAAAGTAAAATGGTGACAGTGAAACTCCTCCGTACTGCATTAGCTGGTTAGGCAGTGGAATTTTCCAGGGAAGTGTGAAATCAAAGAGGAGGAGAAAGCATCCAGACAGGACTATCTCCTGGACATTTCACCTTACTGCAGAAAGACGAATATGGTGTTTATATTTTATCGGCTGTTATCAAAATGCCTCCTTTATTCTCAGTAAACATTTGGACGGTTTATTTTGAGTGTAGCTGATGGGAAATACGCTGCAGTTAACAGACAGGAAAAAGTGAAGCAATCAACTAGGAGAAAGTTCCTCTCTGTGGAGGCAATGCTGTTTTCCTAATCTTTCCTGCACACAGTAAAGGACTTTAGTATTTGGGAGACAAACACTCTGCTCTTCCTTAGGGAGCAGATATAAGCTAATAAAAAGAGGAATGTTATGAGTGGTTTTTTTTTTAAATCAGATTTCTGTAGGTTGCTTGGAGGCAACACCTAGACCTAGTAAAATACTATAAAGCCCAAAGAGGCTCTAGATTCTTTAACGCTGCAACGTTAAAGTCCTGGTCACAGGAAATAAATCATCTGATTCCTTCCTCTCCTGTATGAAGGAAAACGAATAGACCACAGTCTGGGGAGGAGGAGAGTAGAGATGCAAATAGTTGAGTTCAGGCTCTGAAAGGATCTCAGAATGCTGGCTATCTTCCCACCGATATAATGAGGAAACATTGGGCTTTGCTATTTGCTGGAGTATTTAAGTTATGCTTCCACTAAGCACAATATTTAAACACTACAGCATACCAATAAATCATATCAGGTTCCCTGCCAAAGGAATCAAATGTAGGGGAAGCACTGCAGGTCACTGGGGTATCACTTGCTTAAAGCAAGGGTATAAGCAGATTGAGAGCTTACATGCAGTATGGAGTATTTGCCTTTATTTCCATTTGATACACAAGAGTCAAGCCACGTGTAAGATTCTCTCAAACCGAGCTTGATTCCTGATGATTTCTTGGACACATTTCATGCAGTCTTCTTGGCAATAATAAGGAAATGATTTGCCATTGCCTTCTTCCATATTTATTTTTACTTCCACATTGAACCCATTGCTTTTGTATTTCCTGGTGATCTTCTATACATCGGTGCATACTGCCGCCTCGAGTTCCCCGAATGGGTGAAGAGAGGTGGGATATAAATCTAATAAATAAATAAAAATACTACATCCGTGCAACGCTGGTTGGTTTTTTGAGATCAGCCAGGAGCAGCTAAGTGCTACCTCTATTGTGGGCTTGGAATACCTTTATATTGCAGACAGTGATCAGCAACATTTAGATTTAGCAAAAAAAATTGCTAATATAACACATACTGTATCATTCCTAAAGTGACGTTTTCAAATACAGTGTGTACATAATAATAAAGAAATGATATTGATAGGATGATATAATTCTTCTAGAAATGAAAGAGCAACCTTTGATGACTATATTAAACTGAACTTTGAATCTCCCTTCTTTAGTACAAGTTCCTGTGGCAGAATGGCTAGATCAGTGGCAAAACAAGACTGAGAAAACCTGGGAGAAATAGTCAGCTCTGAAATGTACCTTATCTTGTGCTACAATCTTATATTAACCATTAAACTGTTTTATGGTGTAATCTTATTCCTTGTTATAGAAATAAAAGGATATGGTGGAATAAGAATGTATTTAACATAAACCTTGCCATCTTTTTTTAAATTTTATTTTGAGAATATCTCTGGGTTTTTTTTATTCCTAAAGAAGATCCAGTAACTTGACAGCTAAGGGATGATTTTGAAATACAGCGGGACAATTTTTTTCCAGTGGCTTTGAAGTAAGAATGAGTACATGTGCGACAATTAAGTGAGACCTACTTACAGTTCTCCGAAATTAGCAGCAGCTTGTCAGTTCCCAGACCCACAAGGACCACTGCTGAATGTACTGCTGTGATCCGGAAGATTATACAAGGCTCTGTTTGTATAACAGAAGGGAAGAAGAGGGATTCTATTTTTTTTTTTTTACCGATTAGAAAAAGGCAGGAATCTTCTGTGGTAAAGCTAAGATGGTTTCAGCGGTGCGTGTTTAGCTGAAACAAATCTGCTGAAGGAATTTTCTGCCTTTAGCTAACTTGCATAATGCAGAGATCGGTATTTGTATAAAGTGGGCTAACTGCTTGCAGCGTGACTCCTGTGCCTGCCTCTGATAGGGATTCCTGCAAGAAATCTGCAATCTACAGTGATGACAGGATTTGTTACGGATCATTAACTACCTCACAGTGGAGTTAAAATGCAAGAAAAAAATATCAATGCACGTTGCCTTGAACAACATGGTTTGCCAATCAGAGTAACAAAGATACATGTCTGGCCAAGTGAGCAGTTCAGACATGCACAAGGGAATACAGATTATTCTGGGATTTTTTAATCTTTATATACCAAAGACTAATACATTCAGTTTAGCAAGAACGCCTTTGCCCCATTAGTTTATTTAAATTGAAAATTTTCTTAGAATCTTTGGTGCTTCCAATTGGATGCCACTGTCTACAGTTCATGGCCTGTTTTTATTTGGAAATTTTTCTGTTAAGAGAATGAAACATGGTTCTGCATTTTAAAAATAAACTTTTGCATCACGGTATCAAAAACACTAGTAATCTAGCTGGATCCTTTATACCAAGGACAAGAAACAATTCAAGGAAGAAGAGCTTAACTTGGCCATGTTTATACAGTTTCCTATTTCCAAATTTCTTTACAGCATTTCTTCTTACACTGGGAAAAGTGCCTCTTTTCTGTAATGACATCTTTGACCAAAGTGCTGGCCTTTTCCTGTATTCATTTGTTGTAAACCCAGTTATCGTCTTCAGGCTTTCTTGTTTTCTACCACCCACCTCTGGTTGCTACTAACCTCCAAATTTTTTTAATGTACATTCCTTTCTAAATCATGGCTGAAGGCTGGCTTGCTTATTCACCTGAGCTCCATTACAGAGAGCCTTGCGCTGCTGCGATGTGGTTCAGTTTAGTTTGCAAAAGAAAAAGAAGTAGAAGAAGGAAAAAAAAACCCAGCCTCTCCGGAGAAACCCACCTAGGAGCTGTCCAGTGCTGAACTCAGAGATGATGGACGATTATGGACCATCTGCACTTTCAGAGCAGGATAGATTTATGAGCTATACAGACAGCTGAAAGAATGTCCATTACTATAACTCACTGGCCTCTTCTAAACAGGCATTTTCTGCCACCACTGCAACGTCCAGGTTAAGAACTGGCAAGAAAGAATGTGTGCGTGTGCATGCGCGCGCACGCATGCTTGCTTCGCAGCATGATGCAGCAAAGTATACATCTGTATAGAACTAGAATTGGTCCTGAAACATCTCTTGATAATGGTACAGTAAATACACACTTATAGACAAGCTTGAGCCTACACATTTGGCATGCTGTAACTACAATTCGATGAGAAAGTTTTTATATATATTATTCACTGAGATTTCATACACACATACACCACACACATACACACACATGAAATCTCATGTGAATAAATAACATGTGTTATTCGCTTATTTCCTTTCTAAGGTCACCAAACATGATCCTCCCTTCAGTCAATCAATTCAATTAAAGGGATAATTACAGGCAGTTGTATGAGCATGTCATTAATCAAGCAGAGATGATTTGGACTATCCTTGCCCGAAGTAAACGTCCATAATGATATTCTCATTATGTAGGTTCTGTAAGCACAAATGTTTTCAAGACTTTTATAAAAAGTCACTTACCAGTCTGGAAAAGATTACAAAAAAAGTCTCTACCCATCCACAGAATCATAGTTTTGAGATGTAAAAGATTTGAGACAATAATGAATCTCCCTAAGAGTCACCATCCTGTCAAAATCACTCTAAGAGCACAGCATAAAATCACACAGGAAGTCACAAAGAACCCCAGCAAAACATCTAGGAATCTGCATTACTCTTGTGTCAATGTTTATGACCATCAAAAAAGCACTGGGTATAAATGGGAAGCATGTAACAAGACAGAAGCCATTTATCACTTAGAAGACCATTGATGCTCATCTCAAGTTTACCAAAAAGTTCCTGAATTACCCTCCAGATTTTTGGAGGACTATTTTATGGATAGAGGGGTCAAAAGTAATTTTTGTTAGGATACATCATCATTATTATAGCTGGAAGAAACCAATCTATGCTTAATTGTTAAGCATAGAGATGGTAGGGTCCTTGATTGGAGATGCTTTGCTGCCTCTGAATATGGATGACTTACTATCCTTGAAAGAAGCATGAATTCTACTTTGTATCAGAAAATTCTACAACAGAATATCAGATCATCTGTTTGTCAATTTAGGCTGAAGCACAAATGGGTCATGCAGCAATAGGTCATGATTCCAAATACGCAAGCAAGCCTCCAAGAGAAGTGATGAAGAACAAATTCAATGGAATGACCATGGCAAAGTCCATAACTTACATAGAGATGTTGCAGTGGAACTGAAATGAGCAATTCATGGTAGAAAACTCTCAAGTGTTACTGAACTGAAGCATTTGCCAAGGAGAAACAGGGCAACATTTCTACGCAGCGTGTGAGAAACAGATTACCAACTCTACACAGTATCTGCTTGCAGTTACTACACTTACAGATAGTGCATCCAGTTATTCAATATAATGGAGTGCTTATCATTTTCATTGCACATTACATGTTGGATAAGTTTGTTTATAAAATCATGGCACCAAATCATGGTGCTATTTGTTCATTTATACTCCAGTTATAACTCAGTAGGACCAGCATTCAGCTCTGATAACATTCAGTGGCAAAAATATAGGAACATTCAGAAAATTCAAATGCAAAAATTTTTTTTCCCCCTCAGATTTGTAAAGTCCTGACTAAAACTTTGCAATTAATCCAAATAGTAAGGCCTTCTTAGCAGAGACTACCACAGGATATGAAATTCAGAGACTGCAGCTGAGATTATCAAATGAATGTTTAGTTTTTCTTCTGAAAGTTTGCTATAATGGGACAGCCTTTCCAAGCTGATTATGTTTTCAAACTTTAAATGATTCAATGAAAGGAATTTTGTAATTTGTACAATTAGAGAAAGAAGTAATTTCTTTTAACTTGCTTAAAAGTCCACAGCCACTTTACAAACTTACACTTTACAATTCTAGTTCTGAATTATAAAAAGATATAAATACCAGTAATAATTTGGAAAATGAATGCCCATCTCTTATCTATTTTATTTTCTGAAAACATAGGTGTTCAAAAATTTGCATTCTATAATCATAGGACTGGAGAATCCACACATGTTCAAAAGGGGAATTATAAGAGGCATACCTATAGAGACACACTCACATGTGTATATACACTGTCAGCTGAGATACACATCCCATCCACATATGTAATTTTTACCTTCATAATGATCTCTCCTATTTTCCCTTTTTCCACACCATGTCAACAATCTAATATTTGAATAGGGAAAATATACTAATGAATAACAGTGGACAGCTCCATGAACCTTCTGCTAGTGTTTTAGCCATGGATTACAGCTGTCAAGTGGCAATTAAAAAGGTGTCATAAAATGTTAAGTGATCATATTTCATGGTTCTTAGTCTCCTCTGTTGTAGGTAGGGTAGACTGAAATGTGCTTCTCCCATGCTTTTTATTGTGATGCCAGAGGGTGAAAGATTTTGTTTCCCCTTTGGAAGACTTTAGGCAAAGATCTTGAGCTAGGAGATAGGTGGGGAATCCACTCCCACATATTCCCTAAATTGCCTTTGATCAACTTTGCTTTGGAGGAACTAATGTTTCTGTCTTTGTGTCTAGAAGCTTAGCTTCTCTTTTGGAGAATGTGGGAGGCTGTTCTTGTGAACCAAGGTAAGTGAAAGAAAATACTTGGGGGAAAGTAATTAAAGTTTGGGAACATTCTGCTCTGGAAAAATGGTCAGGAAAATTCACATCAAAAGGTTGAATAATCTAGGATCTCATTCCAATCATCGTTCAAAATTCTTTCTCAAGTTTGTGAACAGAGAAATGTAATGCACTCAGAATTTTTCCAGGAGAAACAAAACTCCAACCATTCTCTTACATGCCAGACTCTCCCTAAATGGCGACATAAGCACAACTGTTCACACAAACACAGTGAGAAGACATCCCTCATCATTTCTTCCCTTGACAATTAATTGAAGTGTGAGATGCCAGGGAGGTGACAGACTGCTGGATAGATTATTGTATAATGAAAGGCTGGACATTCACAAACACACCATCATGCCACTAAATAAATCCAAGAAAACTATAGTTCATATGATGTAATACCTTGGAATGATATATTCTTCCTTTAAAATACTTTAGAAAGTAAATTTGCTTTTAATAAAGTTTTTATTTTGTTGTGTCTTAGGCCCAAACTGAATGGGGGTGCTATGCTGTTTGTTTTTCTCAATAGGAATTTTACAATAGGAATTTGTTGTAATTGCATTGTGGCTGTTTTATTGCTTATTGCCCATAGTTTGTTGGGAGTGGAGCAACCTAGGAATGTCATTAAATAAGTAAGTAACTTAGCCTGCATGAGAACTGACTAAATAGTAATAGGTTTTCTCTCCATGTTTTATAGGAAGCTACCATATCAAAATAATCCAGTTCCTCTACCTCACTTCCACTTTAAAGCAGAAACTGGAACAGGAAAAGTGTAGGGGCTAAAAATATACCACATTAAGCCTTTGTTCAAACCTTCACTGAGCTGTGAATTCAGTAGTTAGCTGAAGGAGAACTATTATTTTGAAATGTTATACCATAGATGCCCATAAACTGAAAGACGGGAATAATAATACTGGCTTAACTTTTTAGTTACCATAAGTCACTAAAGTCTACAAAATCTTCAAAGATTAAAAAAAATTGCATATAAATTTTAACTCTGATTTTAGGTATTTCTATATCTAATTAGGTAATAAAGGAATAAACGTTATATCTGAAAAACCTATAAAATCTGGATGCCCTGTTTTGTCCAACTCTAACAAATTACTTGAGGATTTGCTGAAATGTGCTTTGCTTCAGGAGGTACTGTATAAGCCCACTAGGCTTCCGCAACTGAAGAAGTATGCAGAAATGAGCAGGTGTCTTTGCAATAAATGGAACATGGTCCTAAAGAGTTGCTAAAAGTATTCGTATTTAGGGTGTCAGTTATCACGGATGGCTTGTACTTTTTTGAGAAGGAAATCTGTGACATGTAGAGATTCAAGAATAACTGAATAAGAACTTCCGAGTTGGATCCCGGTGGGACCGGTTGGAAGCTCGTAGCACTCGCAGCTCCAAACCAGGCTTCCCCGACAGTGGGCTCCTAAAGGAGCCTAACCCCCCCCCTGTAGGGTGGGGCGCAGCAAGGGAGAGCTACCAGGATGGATATAGGGGAGCTGCATCTCCCCTGCCCATATACGGCTATTCTCTGTAGCCACCGACGGATGAAGCCATCAGTATCCCGCCATTTAGCCGGGTACAACGTTCAGAAACAAGAATGTACTGGAGGCAAGAAGAAGAACTGGAGGATTGGAGGGGGTGAATGATAAGCAACAACGAATACCCTAGAGATATTTGAAATTAACCAAAACCCGAATAGAGAGTAAGTGGTGGATCGGAGTGAAGGGGCAGTCCCTATACATGCTTTTTGAATCGAATTGAACTGACTAAAACAACTGGAAAATATTTGGAGAATATAATTTAATTTGAAATTGGAAGTTATCCATGGTGATGTACTTTTGAAAATTTGGATT
>JANHGC010007774.1:302784-316134 GCA_027560395.1 Boaedon fuliginosus
AGAATCCAGCACTATCAAGGATAGAAGTTACTGTTCTGGGGGGAAACACGATTGCTCTGGAAATGCTAACGCAACTTCAGTATGTTTCAGTGTCACAATTCCTTTCTGGATCCATACTAGTAGAATTTGTATTCTTTCCAGCAGCTTCAACGTCTAGGCTGTTGCTGTTACTGACTTTGGTAGAAGTTGAAAGGGAGAGAAAAATGAAGATTAATATGGTGAAAAGAGATGGATATGGTTGCTCAGGCACAGGCCAATTTCCTCCCTAGCTCCATTTCTTCCAACTTACAGCGAAATTGAGGATTAAAAAGCATTCCATTCAGTCTATCATGCCTTTCTTTAATTTCCAAGCCAGATAAATAGTCAGGGCTGTTAAAACAAAACACATTTTTCTCCACAACAAAGTGGGCTTCAAAATTACGTACTTCGTGGCTGCCTTCTGCTAACCAAGAACATCAGATTCTAAAGGGGGGATAAACCCAAGCTTTCTGGGTGCTATTCTTTTACTCTAAAGTAGATGTTGGTCTTTCCAAAATGATTTGTATTCTTTCACAATACTTTATTGCACTCCGAGTCTTCTGGCCAATGATAGAAAACCAGAGTGGGGTTGAATTAAGAACTGGGCCAGAACTCAGTTTGATAGCTCCACTGAACATCGGCTGTCCATTTTTGATTGAAACTACCACTATTATGTTGTAAAGCAGCCTTTCACAACCATGCTGACTGGAAGTGGTGGGATATATATATATATATGTATGTATTTTGCAGCCCACAAGAAACTCCCAGGTTGATCTGTCATCCCAACATAATTGCCACTGCATTGCATCACTCTGATTACTAATCTTCGGTTCTGACTAAGGACATTCACCAGATCTCTTTTTCTTAGATCTTCTATCCTACCATTGCTTAATCCCAACTTCAATCTAGTGTCACTGGCACGCCCCACTATCATCATCCCCATTACCAGTTTATCAGCCTTCCTGCCACCCACCTGGATTTTTCTTGGTGAGTAACATGCCTATTGTTCCTCATCGCACAGCATTACAACCTTTCTTCTCCTTCCACCATCCATCCCTCCTGAAGTGTTCCTCTATTTTTAACCCAGTGAATGCCCAGCTGCAGGACCCCTGCAAAGCTCAGCCGGTCCAATTCATTCCTGCTCTGGCAAAGAGGCTTTTTAAAAAATTTACACTGAGCTGTATCAAACTGCTCATCGTTTTATGCAAATGGTCAGATGATCTACCTTGCAAACCCTGCCCAGGTGGCATCATAACTCAATTGGAGAAAGGGAATCCCTGCTCCCTCTCACAGTGTTAGCTTCCCACGGCTAAGCTGAGAGTTGCCTCCTTCTGCTTTCCCTGGATTCTGGCTCCAAGCAAGACATTCCTCATACCTCAGCCAGTCTCCCTGAGGGTAATTTAATTGCAATCCCTTCCCCAATGGAATCCGTCTCTGGCTGCTGCAGTAATAATGTGACTGCATCATCAGATCATGCGAATGGGGGGGCGGGGGTATGCAGAGATTGTTCTCACTGTCTTTCCATCAATGATATCGGGGTATGTCAGCTTACTGCCCCCATACTGAACCAGTATTTGAGTAGAATTCTCTCTCAAGCTATTGCCCGAGAGGTTAATATTCTGCTGTGAACAAACTGACTCAATTAAATTAACACTGGCCCCAGTGTCCCCTGCCTCCCAGCCTGTTTGCTCAATTATCTCACCCCAGATGAGCCAGGGAGACTGCAATGCTGCTGATCTAGAGATGGAGAATAGGAAAGCAGTACAAAGAAGGAGAAGTTGCCTTTGTGATGTGCCTTTGCCACTGGCACTTCCTGTATCATTGCCCTGCGGTCTATTCGTGGGCTCTGGGATTGGAACTCATTACCAGCAAGAGCTTTAAATTTTCAATAATGACAGCAACTGTCATCTGGTACTGCAAAAAAAAATGCAAGTCCTATGGCCCTTTAAAAATTGACCAGTTGACTTGTACCATAATCTTTTGCAAGTTGAAGTAACCAATTGACATCTAATTTACAAAGTTTATACTGTATTACAAGAAATTGGTTGATTTGATGTAATGATTGGCCTGTCTGAATGTATGTTTTCCATGCTCATCGGTAACATAGGAAGCCACAAGCTTGACAAATCCTGAACCCAATCTATTCCGTGTTATGCTAAAGGGTCCCATCTTGATTCCCAAAACCCACAGCAGGTTTTAGGTTAGGCCTAAAGACCAGGACCCCATATGAAGTTCCACACTGATTTATTCCACACTCATGCCTATGCACGGGAAACTACTCAACTAATGGTTAGAATTGTTTTGCTGCTGGTTGAACAGAATTCAAGAGGGATTGGATTTGGTCTGTTTGTGGCTACCTGGAGATTCTAGACTGATTCCTCTTTTGACTCCACCCTCAGTTTCTGCCACTCCTTTTTCTCCCTTGGCACTATAATAGTTATGGAATGCATCAAGCATGTTCATCTTGCCAGTTAACTCATGGTGAACCAAAGAGACGATGGACTAGACAAACTACCTATAATTCCCTTCTGCCAGAAGGGAGCCCATTGGAATCTTTTCATTATCCTTAAGGACATCGCAGCACCATAGCTTAGCAGAGCTGGGCACCAGCTTACAAAATGGCAGAATGCCCACTTCTGACCTCAATTTTGGAACCAGCCTCCAATTCCTCAGTGGGAGAAAAACCTGGCAGTCACACAATAAATGGAGAGCAAAGAAAGTTGTACTCCAAAGACCTGCCAAGCATGTTCCCATTGAGAAATGGGAGTCTGCCCCAGACAGATTCTTCTACAACCCCAGAAGTCTGGCAGAGCAAAATAACAACTTTTTCATATTCTTTTTAGCCCTATAGGCTCCTAACAGGAAACAGAGGTTGGCCAGTCAACTGGGAGATGTGCTTCTGCTGCAGAGGCCCCTATTGTGTTACCAAAGCTTCTGAAATGATTCTCCATTGTCCAGTTTGATAGAAGCACAGCAATTCCCACTGGCTTCTTTGAATGTGAGTGTGAACGTCCCCTGCCAAGGTGAAACAGGAATGTTTCTTCAAAATCAGCCAGTTGCTGCTTATTTATTGTGAAAATTGCTGGGAAAGGAAAGCACCATTTTTTCCTCCAAGCCTCCTAGCCTGATTGGCACTGATGCCGTTAAAAAGGAGCATGAAAGCGAGTCGTTGTGCAATCCCTTGCAGCAGCAAAAAGCTACACATAGGAGTTGGGAGAAAAGAATATAGGGAGAAGGCACAACTGGGGCAGGAGAAGAGAACTCTTATTTAGGGTGGGAAAAGAAAGAATAGAGTTGGCGGTGAAAGTTTTGTTAGGGAGAGGCAGGGATTGGGGAGACAGGCAAGAATTACCAAGAACTTTGATAATAAAATCCTGAGCTCAGGGGATGACATAAAACCTGTAACTGGCCCAGTTTTACACTCCCCTGTGTAATATGAGTCGATGCTCTATATTCAGAGCACCCAACTATATAAATCAAGCCTGCTTTGCTAATGGGAGAAAAGGAATATTTATTGGCAGAACTACTTTATGGTAGCAATCCCCTATATTTTGGGGCATAACGGAATTTTCAGGAAGTGTCACAGGCATTTTCATAAAAATGGATGAATTCGGGTTAGATCTTCCTTAATTTCACTCGACTTTTACTTGTGCAATATTCATGGTTCCATTATTATTTCAAGTAAACCTTAGACCTTTTTTAAGGTTAAACCTGACACTAAAGTGGTGGGATTCAAATTTTCTTTACTACCAGTTCTGTGGGTGTGGCTTGGTGGGTATGGCTATGTGGTCATGTGACTGGGTGGACCGCCACACACCCTCTCCGCACCCCATTTTTGTCCTAGAAAACCTCCCTGAAGTGTTCTGGCAGCCAAATAGGGGCACATGGAGACTCCTGGAAGGACTCTCAAACCTGTCAGAATTGGCTGAATACTACCCCTGCTACCGGTATTTGTAAATGTCGCATTGGAGGGTTTTCCACACTGCAATGTTCATCTGCTTCTTGTCTCCCACATGTGAACCTGGAGCTGGAAGTGAAGCTCATTCATAAAATCTGTTTTCAGATTTCAACTCCTTCCTCCACTTTTCCCCACCATGATGGCCAGGTGCTATTTCTGGACTGAAGTTTTTTGGATTCTCCTGCCACTTTTCCCCTGCTAACAATGTCAAGAAAGCAACCAGGTCTCCCTTTGGTGGGCACGTCCTTTGATGAACGGTGAAAAAAAGTGACTCAATTTTTTTTTTCATGGGATGGAAGAGGGAACCTGACTGAATTCTGGTCAATTTGGAAAGTCCTGGGTGGTCTCTGAGCTTGGTTGTTTGCTTGCAGATGTTTAATTACAAGAAAATATTTGTAGCTCAAGGTTGAACTGTGGAGTCCTTGGTGCTCTCTGAGCTTGGCTGTTTGCTTACAGACATTTCATTACCTGACTACATTAATACTAGTGAATGTCGGGTTTGCTCCCTGTTTATATACAGTAGCTTGCCCTGTCAGTATTGGGGGAGGGGAGGGTCCCCCCCCCCCCGGTAGTTCCTTGATTAAGATATTGTTTTCTGCTTTATTGTTTGTCTGCTTGATTGTCCTTGGTAGTTCCTTAAGGGGGATTTTTAATATATAGTAGGTTTATATATAGTAGAGCATACTACTACTGTATACAAATAGAGAGCAAACCATTGGTGGGCCAAACCAGTTGTTAAAATAATTACCAATTCGGCAAACTGGTTGTTAGAATTAAGCTACCGGTTCGGCCAAACGGTAGCTAATTAAATCAACTGTTTTGGGGGCCTAAATTGATGTGTGTGCAGTGCTTCACCTCAGGCCTGAAAAACAGCAGATTTAGCCACCTTAGGGCCGAAAATGTAGCTAAAGAAAAAGTGGCCGAACTGGTAGCTAAATAAGCTGTTTTTCCACCCCAAATTGCTCTGGGTGAGGTGTGCGCTGTGCGCACATCACCGCACACCCGAAAGACAGTGATTTAGCCACTTTCGGGCTGAAAATTTAGCAACCAGTCTAAATTTTTACCTGGAAGGTGATGTGTACGCATCATGCATTTGGTGCTCACGTGCGTGCTTTGCACGTGCACACGTACCAAAAATTCCTGCAACAAGTTAACCAGTTGTTAGACTGGTAGGAACCCACCCCTGGAGCAAACTGCATACCTGCTAGCACTGATGATGTTGCATAGTCAAGTAATGAAACGTCTACTAAAAAATCCACCTTCTCATGACAGGCAGCCCGTCCTGCACAAAATAGCTGGGGACAGAGACATGCCTACCATAGCATAAATCAACCAAAGGGAATGAAGGTATTTATGTAAGCTGTCATGAAGCACAGTAGGCGAATCGGATTCCCTGGTTTCAGATGGCAGGAGAGAAATCACTCATTTTGATGCAAAGCCAGAAAACTCAGGTGAGGATTGGGACAAGTTAAGCACCATGTCCTGTGTTTTGTCCTCTTCAGTAGGAGGTGGTCTGAGCAAGCTCAGAAGTGCAGCTCAGTCCTAAGCAGAGATGTCAATAACCATTTTACTTTGTTTTATCTGCCGGAAAACTGATGCAAGACCTAGCTGTCTTACAATACCTGTGAATGCTTAAAGTTGCCAGAATTTTCCTTTTTCAAAAGATGTGGGGGAATTGTTCCTGCAGCATCACTCATTTGTCTCCCCTCCTCCTCGCTATTACATTACTCAGATTCTGCAGCACTAAAACCAACACTTCTTTAATCAAGAAATATGAAATTTCAAGCTATGTCAATTATGCGAGTCTTGTTGTCTGGGACAATGAGTTCAAGAAGGGAGGGTTACAATAAAGAAGGGGGCCACCATAATGGTCTGCAATGGTCTCTCCAACACATTTTCACATTCCTGGTCTCATTTCCAGCCCCTCCCCCTCCTCTCCATCTCTTTCAGCCATATCCTCCCTCCTTCCTGTTTTTTAGGGCTTCTCTCTTTGCCCCTCCCCCTTGGGACCTTTCAGTCCTTTCACCTTCTCTTAAAGCTCCCCATTCCTGCATCCCTGAGTCAGCCTTAGTTGCAGGAAAGAGAGCAGGGCACCAGGACAGCAGAAGGATTTAATTGCGTGTCAAAATTAAATCTCTTTTGATGAAGAACAATTCAACTCCAGCTCTGTCTAATCACATTAACAAAGTCTTTTTTGATTTTCAATTATCTCTTTCACTGAAACACTTTATCTTAAGGTCCTGTGGCGTTGCTGACAAATCTCGGCTAACAATTAAGGCAGGGCGACCACTAGCCCTTTCCGCTTCTCTTCTCGACTTTATAGCTCTGGAGGGACAAGAGCAGCAAAAAAATGCAAGGGTTTGCTTGTTCCACCTGCCCATGTTTCCAGAAGGCCCTGCATGGAGCAGTAAGTTCTCCAGCACTCAGCATATATAAAATCTGTTGTGCAACATCATAGCCTCTAAGACAGCCACGGGATGTATCAATAATTTCACCTCTGAATCTCACTCTCTCCCTTCCAATCTCCCCCGTTTCCCCCAAACTCCTTCCAAAGGTTTCTTACTTGAGAAAATTAGCTTCTTGGTCAGCCAGCTTTGACAAAAGCCTTTTCAGCAACTGCAAACATTGCCAGGACCAACAGTATTCCTATCATCAAATGCCATGTAAGAATAATAATAATAAAAAAAAATTCTAGCCTCAGAAACCGAGCTGGACCTGAGGCTCAGTATATTTGCATGAATTGTTTTGCAAAGAATTAATCAGATTAAGCATTTTAAGTTTCAAGAGCAGACTAGTTAGATGGACAACGACCTGCTTGATGGCTAAGTCTGTATTCCAGTCCTTGCTGTGGACCTAACAATTGCAATAATACCCTTAAATAATTGAAAAGGGAAAGGAGGGGAGGAAATAAGACAATTTTATAAAAAAAAAAATCAGTTACTGAATATAATTTTTGCATTATACTGATTAAGCAGTCTAATTTAGGTTATCCCCTATATTGTGTCCAAAGATATGTACAATACTTTGTAAAAAAAATAAAACAATAAAACTGTATAGAAATTCTCCTATGAACCTCCTATGCTATAAAAGCTTCAGTCAGTAGGTTCCATTTCTCCTCAATACACAATGCCTTTCCTTTGAGCTATGGTAAAAAGAAATCTGACTCTGCATGATCTCTGACCACAGATAGATAGAATTATTCACAGAAGCTCCAAAGAAGGAGAATAAGATCAAAATAATGATTTGTAAGCAGAAGAGTGAGCATGTTAATCAATCCTTTCGTCTATATGTTTTGTGGGCAATTTTCCAAGATGCTCAAGATCTTCTGTCAATTAAAAATATCACTTTCTTGATTTTGGATCTACTCCTTGAGATGAGCATTGTAAATCTACCATGTTCCCCAATTTCCCCCAATTTATTTATTTCCTTCCGTCTTTCCTCTTTTAATGTTGGCTGTTCTGGATTATCTCTCCTCCGCAAACCAGCAGAGCTTACTTAAAAATCCCTCCTTAAGAAGCTTTTTCTGACTCTCAGACAATGGGCAATATTAATTGGCTTTAATCAGTTTCTTTTTAAGCACAGCTTCCAGCCATCCCTTCCTCTCTTTTGGTTGGTGCTTGGTATTAGCTTTTACCCATCTTATAAATCCGGCACATATATCACTTAATAAAATGACAATTAATAACTCCACCAAGGAGCTTGAAAAGCAAATCAATAACCATGCAATAACATTTTGCAAAAATATTGCATTGCTGTGCACAATGGCTCCTTTATAACATTTGGGGCAACACCATTATGGCTAAAATTCTCAATCAAGAAACATTGTGAAATGGACTCCTTAACACAACAATTTGCAAGCTGTGGCAGTAAACAAAGTACATGAAGGGGGGAAATGAGGAAGAAGGATGGCCGGTGAGTACCATGGTAAGCTAGATGTCCTGCAGAAACAGGAGAGTGTTTCTGACAGAAATCATGGTTGAATGCAGTATCCAGACCAATGAAATCTCTCTGGATAAAAGGGAGATCATGAAATAACTCACATGTGGATCACAGGAATTGTGGTTTTGTATCAACTTATGACTTGAGTGGTTGGGAATCAAGCTATACAGAGGTGGTATTTAGTCAGTTCCGACAGATTCCGGAGAACCGACAGCGATAAGTTTGATGGATTCAGAGAACCGGCAAATGCCACCAGTGGTGAATACCACCACTGAAGCTATACCATCTAAGCTCACAGTTGTAAAACAGTCCCTTAAGGACAAAAGGCTTGACTGAGTCTCATATCTTAATCACTTTGGATTACCATTTATTGATTTGGAAATATTAAAGAACCTTGGGATCAGCAAGTTTCTACTGTATTCACTAGTTGAGTCATCTCTTTCTTAGTGAAAGAAGTTTTAAGTACAATTTTAAGAACTCGGAAAAATACTATTTATTTGAAACAGCAAAAGTGTGTTTACAATATCGATTTTGGAAAGATAAAAATGAACTAAGGGTCCAAAGAGATTTGGAATAAATGTTTGAAATTAATTATAAAATCCTTCCCATGGGAAACTGGATGTTTACATTCTTTGGAAAAGAATGTCATAAGTTGGATCTTTTAAAGTTGGACAGTAGAGGGCACTAGAAGATTTATCCATTATTGAAAGACTAAATCATGCTGTGGAAAGAAACAAATTTTACTTGGCAAAAATGAAATTGATTTAAGTGTGAACTTAAAAATGAAGATTTTTTTAAAGTATATATAGAGAATAAAGTCAACTGAACATGCAAATGAAGCTAGCTGATGTTTTAAAAATTAAAAAAGATTTATGAGCAATAGACCAGAAAAGTGGTTTGTACAATCTTTTTATAATGGATTTACAAAAAGGGTCTTGCTAATATTATTTGTGATTTTGTGAGAAAAGACAAAAGGGAAATGGAAAGACACTAAGTGTTGGGCTATTATTTGAATGGGCTTAAGAGCAAAATACTTGCGAGTAAGGAGAAAGAATATAAAGTTGCAATAGGTTGTTATTTTGGGCAATCTTTAAAGGATATTTTTTGATTTTTTAAAGGTTTTGTCTAGATAAAAGTTCCATTTCTAGGAATTATTTTTCTAGTTATGGAAGATGTTTTAAGGTTTTGCTTTAATGATAAATAGATATATGGAAAAGACATTTCTTATATTTTAAATTTATCTGATTTCTGGCAATTATTCCTAGTAACCTTTACAGGTTTTTTAAAAAAAATTATTGTATTTGATTGATGAAGTTTGGGGATTTATTTAAGAATATATAGAGAGATATAGATGTAAAGAAAGAAAATTAAGTGGTTTTATTTAGAATAAGTTTATAATAGATATGTGGTTATTTTTGGTAATGCTTAATGGACCTCTGCTGATCAAGATGAACGAGGATTTAAAGATATGTTTATAGAGAATGAGGTGAGATATGGGGTGAAGAGATCATTTGTTATATTTTTAAAAAATTACTTTTCTTTTTTCTTTCTTTTTTTTCACCTTTTCTGTTTTATCTTTTGTAGCTTTTATCTATAATATAATTTTTTAAAAAGTTATCATTAAAAAAGAGGAAAAAATCAGGAAAAATTAATCGGGGAAGAATTTTCCTTACCAAGTAACATAGCACTAGCAATAGCACTTAGACTTATATAAGGCTTCATAGTGCTTTACAGCGTTCTCTGGGCAGTTTACAGAGTCAGATTGCCCCCAATCTGGGTCCCCATTTTACCGACCTTGGAAGGATGGAAGGGTGAGTCAACCTGGAGCCAGTCAGCATCAAACTGCTGGCAGTGGAAGGCAGAATTAGTCTGCAATACTGCGTTCCAACCTCTGTGCCACCATAGGTCTTCTTCATCACAAACTTTGAAGGCCAACATTCTTATTCCAGCACAGATAGGAAAGATAATCACCACAAGGAGAACTTTTATAGGTATTCCTCTTTCTCGAGCTCCCACATCATGCTGTATAACTGGCCTGTCAAAATGGCGGGCTCCGCAAAGGCAAAAAAAAATCACAATATGTCACGATACGTCATGTGACATAATCGAGTTTGAACCTGTGCTATAGACGATTATTTCCTGGAACGCCAACCTCTCTAGCCATATACAGAGCAACTATTCTTGGAAATAAATAAATGTATGAAATGGGGGATATTGTAAAAGTCTCCTTAGAGTCAAGCTTAACTTGTGGTTATTACACAGACATGTGCATATATTTTCCTTGGGAACAGTATGGAAGTGACTTGCTATTATCTTCTTCCAGAATATTTATACAGTTCTGGGACTTCTCAGTGGTCTCCCATCCATGTAGTAACCAAGGTCTAGCCTTGCATAGCTGTTCCATAAGCCAAATGTATTTGCTGAAGTTTGTTTTGCTTATGGAAATTCACTCTGAATTTCACAGCATTGAAGAACCCTTTAAATAAGACCGGGCGAACCAGTAGGCCTTTGCAGAACTATTTTTTTTTTCCATTTGAGGAAGGTTTAAAGAGCAAAACTGAGCAACTGGGAGTTTTACAGAGATTTTGAAAGACTGAAGTCATCCACTTTGCCCTTTAACAGCACCTACAACTGAACTAAATTGAGCCTGCCCACTCTGATGGTTTCTGACACAATCAGCCATGGTTGAAGGTAAAGCTAAAGAAAAAAAGACATTTTTCCCCCTTGGAAAAAGCTATTCAGATTAGAGTTCTGCTTTGGGCTACTCTCTCTGACAATGTGCAGTTGTCGAAGCAGTTGGGAAAGCTGAATAAGGTGTGAAGGGATTTTGGTTAGCAGGGAATGAGGTGAGAGTGCAGCCAACCTTAGGGCCCTGGTCATCACCAGTGAATTATTCCTCAAATGTTTTGCTTCCAAAGTCACTTGAGAAATTCAAGTCAACTTTTATAAACTTAGAGTTAAACTACGTACTTTTCACCGGGCTCGGTACAAAATGTATACATAACAAACTGTCAATAGTTCCCATTTCAACTCAAACACAGACTGATTGTTAAACATTAACTCTTTATAAGGCACTTACTGTTTTATAATTCTAAGGCTTACAATGTGAATCATAACTCAAAAAAGGATGTGCCAATTTTCTTCTCTGCAGACATTATAATGGTTTCCTTCCCACCACTCCGCTATTACACTGTCGGTAAGCTGGAGGAAAGGACAGAAAGTACCTGGAAAGTAGAACAGGCCCTTAGTGAAAAGGAGCCACCTTTCTTGGAGTGCCTAAACTGAGCCATAAAATCTATGGAAAAGAGTCTCTGAGCATGTTCAAAGTACTTTTCTCACTCAAAAGATTAGCTCCTCAATATTACTTCATCAGAAACAAACTATTTTCTGAGGAAGAGTAGGGTTTAGGCAGCTGAAAGGAAAGCCAGCATGAATTATTTTATTTATTTATTTATTTATTTATTTATTTATTTATTTGTTTGTTTGTTTGTTTGTTTGTTTGTTTATTACATTTTTATGCCGCCCACTCTGGGTGGTTTACAACAGAGAAAGCAATAGCACTCAGATGTTATATACTGCTTATCAGAGCTTTACAACACTCCTCAAGCAGATTACAGAGTCAACTTACTGCCCACAAACAATCTGGGTCCTCATTCTACCAACTTTTAGAAGGATGGAAGGCTGAGTCAACCTTGAGCCTGGTGAGATTCGATATGACAACCTGCTGAACAAGTCAGCAGAGAGATACCCTGCGGTGCTGCATGTAAGTACTGCGCCACTGAGGCTCTTGTTCATTAGAATTGGGGTGGTTGTTGTTTTAGTTTGAATTTGCAAAATGAAGTTTAAATATGAGAAAATACAAAACCTGAGGTCATCTTGGTTATACCATGGCCTATACAAGATCAATCAGCAGTTATATGGAAGAAGGCCTTCTCAGGGGTAGGCTCACTGTCTGAAACACCTTCAGGGGGTATTGATTGCAGAAACCTGAACAGGAAACCTTTACGCTTCCAAATCTGAATACCTGTGTTTTTAAGCACAACAGTCAACACTTTAAATCATTTCCCTGCTAAAATAGGTACCTGTATTTTAGCTATTACATTAACACTATTGCACAGTTTTGAGATCTCGTTTCCAATAGAAGACACAGTGCAACAGCTGAGTAAATCAATCAAATGTATAGTTATGCATTGGTATCTTGCTTTGTAAAAAAAAAAAAAAAACAAGCTCACAGCAAAAATTAGACAACAAGAAATACTGTATTTAAAAGACAGTAAAATAACCATTAGCTTCATTGATATAAAGTAGTGAGAAGTAAAAAGTCAATCTCACATGACATATTTTTGTAATAAAACAAAAATAGTAGCAACATATATTGATCTTGCATTGAATCATCATCATATCACCATAAAGTCCATCTCCCTGTTTTGCAGGAATTCACAATAAATCTTCCCCGATAACTGGCTGCTCAGCTTCCTACTGACCATATCTAACAAAAGATCACCATCTCTTTGGAGTTAATGTCAAGCTGACTTTACTGTTAGGAATTTTTTTTTTCCTGACACACAATTGAAATCCATCATCCTGCAACTTAAGTCCATTATTCTGTGACCTTCATTGTGTAATAATTGGAGGACCTTTTTGATTTTCTTATGGGTGACACCTTTTCAGATATTTGTGGAATGCTATCACATCCACCGTCCAGTTTGTCTTCTCTTTTAAACTTTCCCAATTCCCACAGCCTTTAAAGGGGCTTCAGTTCTGCCTTGGGGGAAGAAGGAAACAAGCCATTAATGGAGGACTTGCAGAAGAAATTGCAAAGACCTGGGAAAGAGAGATGTGCGAGACAGATTTCTCTGTATAAATGGGGCATAGTCAGGGATGGGTTTCAAATTTTTTAACAACCATTTTTTGTGGGTATGGCTTAGTTGTGGGCATGGCTAAGTGGTCATGTGATGGGCGGGCAGCCTGCTTAGTCACATGACCACCTAGCCATGCCCACCCAGTCACATGACCACCTAGCCACACCCCACCACTAAGCCACACCCACAACTAGGCTCTGGGGATCATGGGGGGAAGCCGCCATTTGCACTTTGGATAGGCTCTCCATTGGAGAGACTCCTTCTTCACAGTGCCATCGCGCTACCTCCCACAATGATCCATGGAACCCAAAGTATAAACAGAGAGGTGCTGCGAAGTGGGAGCCTCTCCATTTACACTTTAGGCTCCATGGATCATTGGGGGGGGAGTAGTACAGTGGTGCTGCAAAGGAGCCGCCATTTGCATTTTGGAGAGGCTGTTGGGGAGGCTCTCCATTGGAGAGACTCCCTCTTTGCAGTGCCAACATGCTACCTCCCCAAATGATCCACAGAGCCTTCAAAGTGCAAATGGAGGCTCCCTCTTTGTAGCAGCACTGGGCTACCCCCCCCACACAC